>SDVV010035640.1:0-11035 GCA_016164225.1 Gammarus roeselii
ACCGTTTAGCAATGTTTAGTTCCAATGCCGGGCACTTTTTTCACCGTACTAGTACCATTGCCGGACCCCACATTGCGGGAACATGATAGAACTTATCGAGCTGGGACTAGAACGTTTCGATTGTATTGCTGTTTTCAACTTCCCCAGGAAGTTTGAAGAGTTCCTTGGCTACTCTATGCAATAAGATATTGCTCGTGATGTCGAGTGAGAAACGCTTATCAACGATTCTGTGTCCATTATTCCTGGTCACTCCGTTCGCATCTTGACTGAAAACTCTCGCTCGGTCGACGTTTCATTTGCCCTTCATAATCTTCCACACTTCGATCATGTTACCCCTGACTCGACGCTTCTTTAATGAATGAAGATCGAATTCAGGTAGTCTGTCCTCGTACGACTTATCGCGCAGGTAAGGGATCAGTCTGGTAGCTCTACGTTGAACTTTCACCAATTTAACAAAGTCTTTTCTTGCATATGAGGACAAGAATTGAACGGAAAACACAAGGTGGGGCCTAACAAATCAAATGTAAAATAACAAATATACTCAAGGTGGGGGTTAACAAATCAAATAACTAATATACGAAACCTGTTTCTGCTCTTGTAGGAGATAGTGCGGGATATCCTACCTAACATTTGTATTGTTTTTTTTTGGCCGCACCTTTACATTGCTTGCTGCTTTTTACGTCGTTTCAAATGATGATACCAAAATCTCTTTCTTCGGTGACGGGAATCAGTTTCTTTCCAGTCATTGAATATCCGTGTTTAGGGTTATTTTGAGCAATGTGCATAACTTTACATTTGTCGACATTGAGTTTAATTTGCCACTTTCCTGACCAGTAAACAATTTTATCCAAATATAGTAGGATCTACTCACATTCAGAATGGTTTGACATTCCTTTCTAGCTTGGTATCCTCATCAAACTTGGTAATGTTAACCAGTATGTTGCTGTCGCGTCGCTTATGAATATAATGAAGAGAACTGGACCTAACACGGATTCTTGAGGCACGCCGCTTGCAACACTGCTCTCTGCCGTCCGTCCGTGAGAAGTGTTTTATCCAGTTATTCAGCTTGTCTCGAACTCCAACGTTTGGAAGAGACTTTACCTAAGGCCTTTTGAAAATCAAAAAATGATATCGATTGGAGGTTTCGCGTCTTTAATTTCAGTTATATGACTGGATCGATTGCGCATAAAGCCATGCTGAGTCTCCTATCACACATATCATCTGTGCATTCTGATAAATATGAAACTTGCTAACCCGCCAGTGTTCCTATATAAATTTTTAATCCACAAATACTTAAATCCTTTAGCATGTGACGTGATCATCGCTCCATCTTGCCGCTTCCTCCATTAAACAGAGGTCGATGATGGAGCGAATAGTTGCGAGGTCGACCTTGCGATGAAATACGGTAAACTGAGGCCTCCTGATTTGGGTTTCAGACTATCAGAAAGCAATATTGTGCATTCCTCCACTGCTTGGGCAAGGTTTTCTTATGAATTCATAAACACAACTCCCCAGTATATGTATCGCTCGATGGCAAAGGATAATAACGTGCTTGGTCTGGAGGCACTGCAACTCTCGGCTTAACTGTTGTGACATGATTGCTCTGCCCTCCACCAGTGCTACCCGTTGCAGATCTGTTCTTAACAGCAATGCTACCTGTTGCAGGGCTGTTCTCAACAGCACTACACCTGTTGTATGGCTGTTCTTAACAGCACTGTTACCTGTTACATAGCTGTTCTTAACAGTACTGCTACCTGTTGCAGGGCTGTCCCCAACACACAATTCTTTTAAGAACTACGGGCAGCGGCCGCATAGATTTAGATTTTCTGTAGTGCAGCTGCGAGTGAGGGCGGCACAGGTGGCGACAGGTTGGCGACAGGGCGAGGGCGGCACAGGCGGCGCCGGGCAGGCGACAGGGCGATGGCGGCACATGAGGCGGTAGGCAGGCGACAGGGCAATGACGGCACAAGCGGCGTCGGGCAAGCGACAGGGAGAGGGCGGCACAGGCGGCACCAGGCTGGCGGCAGGGCGAAGGCAGCACATGCGCGCCGGGAAGGCGACAGGGCGCGTGGCATTGGCGGCGCCAGACAGGCGAAAGGGTAAGAGGGAGGGGAACTTGTAACGATACAGAAGAAGGGGGAGGGATTGAAGGTATGCTCAGTGACATATACTGTTTGCAAACAATAGTTTCATATACAACATCATTGCTCTAGTTTAGGATGACCAAATGTATTTTTTCTAGCAGTTATTGGCCTAGTATGGAATTTTTGTCCTCAAATAAAGCTCGACTCGTAGTGCTAATGTTTCTGAATTTTGTAGGTGTTTGTTTATTAAACTAAATCACTTTTATAATACCATCCACTTACCGTTATACTCCTATCCTCGCCCTGAAGGGTTGTCGGTTGATCCGCTCAACACTTCCTTACCTACGGGTTCAAAATAATGAGATTGTTTTGATCTGCTGGACATACTGTCACAGATGGAGACTGGCAGGAGAAGAGGGTGGCCAGCTGTGGCTCATCAACCGGTTAGCAAAAGATGGCAGCATGCAGGAAGGTGGCCAGCTATATGTCATCGCCCTGTCATTAGGAGATAGAGACAGCCAGCTGGAGACGGTGGCCAGTTGCTTGGCATCGCTCTTTCAGCAGGAGATGAAGGCAGCCAGGAGGAGAGGGTGTTCAGCTGTCTGTCATCTTCCCCTACAGTTCCAACTGGGCAGCCCTTGTCATCCGAAGTCACTGCGCTCCTAGATAAGACAAATTGCCTCGACGACGGCAACCGTGCGCGGGCAAAGAGAATTAGGCTCCTGATTAGTCTCGTTTGTGTCCATGAAGCCGCTCGATGATTCGATGATGAGGCTAACGCGATGTAGGACCGGGGCCAGCAAAGGATAAAGGGTATTTTACATAGGCTGTTAGAATGATCTAAAGCACGTAGTAGTGCAGCATTGGTGCGTTATCTTGCAGCCTAACAATAGCACAGTGAGCGTATGGAGAGTGCTGCGATCAGAGCAACGTGGAGGTACTGAGGGAAAGGGTTGCGGCCAATACTGCGTGGAGGCACTGATGGAGAGTATTGCGGTCAGTACAACGTGGAGGTATTGAGGGACCTGAACGCGTGAGTGGGGGACCAAGTGGCGGAGAATGGGCAGGGAAGTTTGATCTTCCAGGTAAACACGTGAGTGAAGAGAGCGTTTCAATGTAGAGCAGGAGCTGGTATGAAACATTTAGTTCGAAAAGTTAAATTTCCGAACACATGAGTAAAAATGGCACGAGGTGCAGTGGTGGAAACAGCGCAGAAAGAATTTGTTTGGATAAAAAAAATTGGGTAGGCTATTGGATGAGCGGGTGTTAAGCTGAGAGGCGGGAGGCATGTTTGATCATCAACTCGTGAAATATTGGGGAGGCTAATGGATAAGCGGGTGTTAAGCTGAGAGGCGGGAGGCATGTTTGATCGTCAACTCGTGAAAGGTTGGGAAGGCTATTGGATGAGCGGGTGTTAAGCTGAGAGGCGGGAGGCATGTTTGATCATCAACTCGTGAAAGGTTGGGAAGGCTATTGGATGAGCGGGTGTTAAGCTGAGAGGCGGGAGGCATGTTTGATCAACTCGTGAAATGTTGGGGAGGCTATTGGATGAGCGGGTGTTAAGCTGAGAGGCGGGAGGCATGTTTGATCATCAACTCGTAAAATGTTGGGGTGGCTATTGGATGAGCGGGTGTTGAGATGAGATGAGGGAGGTATGCTTGATCGTCTACTCGTGAAATGTTAAGGAGGCTATTGGATGAGCGGGTGTTGACCTGAGAAGCGGGAGGTATGTCTGTGTTGCGGTACTGTATTTTAGGTTTGTATAATCAAGTACAAATACAAGGTACAAATGATTAAACAGTGATTTTAGAATATTATTTTGTAGTAAAACATGAACCATGTCAACAGTTGAACTTGCCCTATAGAACTAAAAATTGATTGTAATATAACGGACATAACGGAACAAAAGTGTACATGAACAGCAAAAAGAAATGTTGTGTAAAGCGTAGAGCGGAAGCGTAAAACTAAAAACGAAGCATAAGCGACGCAAAGGCGAAGACACACCCTCCGCTCGATGGATCCGCTACTGGAATGATATGAGATCTATACTTCAGACCTACACCTTGAAATACTATGGGAGGGCCTTGTTTATGTGTTTGAAGTGATCCTCCAATAAAGGAACCACTCTACTTTTGAACCTCTCCTCAAAGAGGCGTGGTGTCTTGAAACCTTGACCTTATTGGCCTCTTATAATCTTTGACAGTTAACTAAATTTACAGGCTCCCCCAACTTCTTTTTATATACGATACCCCTGAGCTAACACGACCCTTCTACGTTATGGGATACCGGCTACACAAGGCTGAATTGTCAAGTTTAACAGATGGCCAAATTGAATTAACTCGTCAACGTCTCTTATGTCCTGTAATCCATATGGTGGGACCACCTTCATTTGGAGGGGAACCGAAAAATATGCAAGGCAAAGGATTTCTTCGTGTAACTTAAGCTAGGGGTAACAGGCCTAAGGCCTACACTGTTTCTAGGGCACACACTACGCAGCTCTTGGTGGTAATGATCGGTTAGCAATGTTTCCAGATATATGTGCTAGCGGAGGTTGATCATAACATCTGATCATCTACTCGTGACATTTTGAAAGTGGAGCAGAGATGAAAGGGAAAAGTGAGCGACAGAAGAAGAGAAGTAGTGATGGTAAGTGCAAGAAGAAGTGCAGTAATAGGAACGGGAGACGATCGGAGATAAGCTGTTGAGATTTGCGAGAAATGAGGCGGTTTGCGCCGTGTGGGGGGACGCAAGAGAAGAGCTGCGAGTGGTGAAACGATTAGGGTGCAGTGTCAATAGCGCATGAAATAACAACCACCCCTGTACTTGGCCACACACGCTTGCTTTAAAATGGTATACCTCTCCATCATTATGTATATATGACTTATTAACGCTGGTGGAGCAGTGCGACTCTCTGCATGTTGTCACTGGTGCGGTACTACAAGTCTTGTTTTTTTCTATTTGTTCATTGAGAGTTTTCAGTTTGTTTCACTCGGAGTCCCAATTCTACCACACTTAATAGGCGTTCTATTCCCTGATCACTCATCTAATTTGTGTTTAGGGGCAGCTTAAAGTAAGTCCGAACACATTTGTTTTCCTTATTGTCCAATGTGTAAATGTGCTCGTAGATTCCCTTTCATATTCGTCCCTTGACTTCAACGCAGTGAAAAGCCGAGAGCTTCTCAAGATAGCAAAGCATAGATATCTCCGGACCATATACACGAGAGGGACACAATACATATTCTTATGTTCTTGTGGCTCAGATGTTATCAGCCAACGGGAGCTTGAATGTTGTCTTTTGTTCCACAGAACTAGCAACCTCCATGTGTAGCCTCACAGAACTAGCAACCTCAATGTGTAGCCTCACAGAACTAGCAACCTCAATGTGTAGCCTCCCAGAACTAGCAACCTCAATGTGTAGCCTCACAGAACTAGCAACCTCAATGTGTAGCCTCACACAACTAGCAACCTCAATGTGAAGCCTCACAGAGCTAGCACCCTTAATGTGTAGCCTCACAGAACTAGCAATATCCATGTGTAGCCTCACAGAACTAGCAACTTCAATGTGTAGCCTCACAGAACTAGCAACCTCAATGTGTAGCCTCACAGAACTAGCAACCTTAACGTATAGCCTCACAGAACTAGCAACCACAATGTGTAGCCTCACATAACTAGCAACCTCAATGTGTAGCCTCACAGAACTAGCAACCTCAAGGTGTAGCCTCACAGAACTAGCAACCTCAATGTATAGCCTCACAGAACTAGCAACCCCAATGTGTAGCCTCCCAGAACTAGCAACCTCAATGTGTAGCCTCACGCAACTAGCAACCTCAATGTGTAGCCTCACAGAACTAGCAACTTCAATGTGTAGCCTCACAGAACTAGCATCCTCAATGTGTAGCCTCACAGAACTAGCAACCTCAATGTGTAGCCTCCCAGAACTAGCAACCACAATGTGTAGCCTCACATAACTAGCAACCTCAATGTGTAGCCTCACAGAACTAGCAACCTCAAGGTGTAGCTGTACAGAACTAGCGACCTCAATGTGTAACCTCACAGAACTAGCAACCTCATTGTGTAGCCTCACAGAACTAGCAACCTCAATGTGTAGCCTCACAGAACTAGCAACCTCAACGTATAGCCTCACAGAACTAGCAACCTCAATGTGTAGCCTCACAGAGCTAGCAACCTCAATGTGTAGCCTCACAGACCTAGCAACCTCAAGGTGTAGCTGTACAGAACTAGCGACCTCAATGTGTAGCCTCACAGAACTAGCAACCTCAACGTGTAGCCTCACAGGACTAGCGACCTCAATGGGTAGCCTCACAGAATTAGCAGCCTCAACGTGTAGCCTCACAGAACTAGCAACCTCAATGTGTTGCAACATAGAACTAGCAACCTCAATGTGTAGCCTCACAGAACTAGCAACCTCATTGTGTAGCCTCACAGAACTAGCAACCTCAATGTGTAGCCTCACAGAACTAGCAACCTCAATGTGTAGCCTCACAGAACTAGCATCCTCAATGTGTAGCCTCACAGAACTAGCAACCTCAATGTGTAGCTTCACAAAACTAGCAACCTCAATGTGTAGCCAGACAGAACTAGCAACCTCAATGTGTAGCCACACAGAACTAGCAACCTCAATGTGTAGCCTCACATAACTAGCAACCGCAATGTGTATCCACACAGAACTAGCAACCTCAATGTGTAGCCTAACAGAACTAGCAACCTCAATGTGTAGCCTCACATAACTAGCAACCTCAATACGTAGCCCCACTGAACAAGCAACCTCAATGTGAAGCCTAGTTACAGTCCCTTATTCTATATAATTATAATAAAGGATACCTACACACTTGCTTAGATTAGAAGTGTATTCTAGATTTGGGGAATACTCAGTAATACAACAACATCCCGAAGTATTTCGCGAATAAAGAAGTTTTTCCGTGAATCGCTGAGAGTAGGTGGATACTTTCATCATCCAATCTCGGTACATTCTCTTGGGGAGGCTGAAGAATATCTACATATTCAGATCAAACCAATTAAAACCATCCCCAAGTTGCGTCAACCATAATACCGAAAATCCTATTTACAGAACATTTTCCCATAATCAATCGGTACTGCATCAATTATACAATTTCAATTTATTTTGCATCCAAAAATTTAACATCCATCCCAAATAACGTCATTTTTTTAATCACAACCCTATATAACGTTAACTTTTAAAAGTTCACTCCTATATAACGTCAACTTTTTAAAGCTCAATCCTATATAACGTCCACCTTAAACAACACCAACCTAAACAATGGCAATTTTTTGTCCGCTCCATAGCCTCTGGTGCCCATCCATTTGACTCACCGCAGGCATTTGTTTTTTGCTTGCCAGCTAAGCATGTTAGGTTTGGTTAGGTTGGGTCAGGTTAGGTTAGTGTGATGCCTGCGGTGAGTGAAATGGATGGGCACCATGAGCTATGAAACAACAATCGATCACAGACGCTCAATTGCGCGACGAAAGCGGACAAAAAAGTTGACGTTCTTTTAGGTTTGTTCTATTTAAAGTGGACCTTATATAGGATAGAACTTTAAAAAAATGGACGTTTAATAGGATTGAGCCTAAAAAAGTTGACGTTATATTGGACTGAACTTAAAAAAGTTGACGTTACTTAGGATTGAGTTAAAAAAAGTTGACGCTACATAGAATTGAACTTATAACAGTTTACCTTATATCGGATTGAGCTTAAAAAGTGGAGACTAAATAATTTGAGCTTGATTAAGTTGATCCATTATATGGTTGATTCCGATGGATTTGACGATAAGCAAGGGTGAGGCTAAAAAGTTGACGTTCTTTTAGGTTGATGCTGTTTAAGGTGGACGATGTTTAGTCGTGTCCTTCTCTTCAATGTGTTGGCATTGGGTGAGGACGATTCCTGTATGCGTGAACAAACCCTTGCCTCAGTGCGATACATACACCTTTTTATGCATATATGTGACTCGTTAATGTAGTTGTAGTTATGTTGTCACCAGCGCGGGACTGCAGGACTTGTATTCATTATTAATCACAGTGTTTTACTCAGAGTCAGATGTATATCACAAATTGTAGCTCTAAGTAAGTCCGAACACATGTGTTATACTTGTTGTCTGATGCCCGAAAAGGATCGTGTATTCCATTTTGTATTCAAAACTTGAATGATTTTGTTGCTATGTAAAGCTGGTAAAAAAAAAATCTCGATGACAGCCCAGCATAGAAACACCCAGACCATAATCACGAAAGGTAAATAACGCATATCCAAAAATTCCGGTCTCCGATATATTTCTGCTGTTGCGGGAACTTCAATGTGGGACT
Source organism: Gammarus roeselii (assembly GCA_016164225.1). NCBI lineage: Eukaryota > Metazoa > Arthropoda > Malacostraca > Amphipoda > Gammaridae > Gammarus > Gammarus roeselii. The sequence goes on from SDVV010035640.1 coordinate 8,421, forward strand.
CATTTGTTCCATAGAACCAGGAAACCTTTTGGGTAACCAACTAACCAAAGACCTTATTCGATCCAATTTCCCTCACAGATTTAATGAGTATTGAAGTTTTAATGAATAATGTTTATAAGAACACCAGAATAACACGAGTCTTCCAGGAAATAACTGATTTTAATTTTTTTTTTAATTGAAATAATTTTAGATATTGAGAGAAAAGCAAGAAGGTAAGCGTGTGGCGATGAGAGCAAATAGGGATGCTGATGCTAGGTGAGGTATGCGGTCGAGGAAAAATATTGCGAACAAGAAGATGTTCTGGAAGAGGCGATAAGGGGGAGTAGGTGGAGGTGTCGACAGATGTGAACGGAAGGTTGTTGTGGGCAAGTGGTGATGCACGGAAGAGATGGGCTGAGTTTTTGAGGAATGGCTAAATGTTGAGGATGTCATAGAGATGACATTGTTACTGTAGGTTGTAGCTGATGGATTCCGGTATTTAGGGCAAGAAGTGTTGCTGGTGCAGGGAGAGGTGCCGGAGGCGGCAGAGATGATGTAAGCAGGAAACACACCTGGCTTGGACGGCGTCGCGACGGAGTGCCGAAAGAGGGGTGGAGTACCGGAAATCGAATATAAATAAATAAAAAAGTTTATTCATACACAGATGGTATTTTCTTCTTTGAAACAATAAATTTTTACATAGTAAATATAAATTAGGTAGAATGACAAGCTTAAAACATGTAACTAAGTAGTTGGAGCTGTGTGCAAGCGGTATGGAGCCATTTTGTTATCCTTGCTGGACATACGAACACGGCTATTGCCTAAACATGTCATGACAAGAGAGCTATAAGGGTAAGTTGTAATGTGCACAGTTGATATCACTGTATACTCATGACATAAGGTGTTGCGATTTGACAAGGGGATAACTTATATGACAATTAGTTAGAGTGAGAATTGATAATTCAGCAGCACTGCCTAATATATTAGGTAGCAAAGAATGCGACGGTATGAGTGGGTCTATGCGAGACAGAGAGTGACTGCCAAAAAAAATATTAAGTATCAATATTATAATATATGATCAACTTAACAAAGGTTTCTTCGTACACGAGTTGTGTGTTATTATTGAGGAGCGTTGAGCTCCCTAACGTGTCACGACGAAAGAGCTGTCAAGGTAGCTTTGAGGTGCACAATAAGTATGCATTATATCCTAATGAGATTAGGTGTTGTTATTTGACCATGGAATCTTTTGCATAGTAATTAGTATGAATTCTGTAGTTCGAACCCACAGTCCAATTAATTGAACAGCAAAAGAGTGTGTGCAACGGTATGGGTGTGTCTATATGAGTTAGAGAACCACTGGCATAACAAACAGCCAAGAAAGAAATATATTTACATTTGTTTGCATTCATACACAAACCGATGTGATGATTTTTGTGTCACGATAACAGAGTGCGTACTTGCACACGGAGAAACACATATATCTAGACTACGTATAAACAGCACATACATAAGCACAAATACACGTAGAATGTCTATAGAACAGTAAAACAAATAAATATGCTCAATCAGTCTGGAGTCTTTATTCATATCATCCGTCAAGTACAAGTGTCAAAGGGTCTTGGTACGTGGATGGGCCTATGTGAGTTGGGGAGCTCATATACAGATGAAATGGTATTATTGTGCCGCCATAAGCCTAAACATAGATGTACACACATTTAAGAGTCACATGAGGATGGATCTACAAATCTGAAGTACATTTGATGATGGGTGCGTGCGTAAATTTGAAAAAAAAAGAAATACATATGATGATGGGTCAAGACCTTATGGCGTTCATCACATCGTGTAACCGAGAGAGTGAACTTGTTAGTGACCTGTAGCGAGCATCTAACCTTTAACTGAGCATGAGTATCACCTTTCAGAAACATGGCAAAAAAGAAACATGGCGAGAAGCCGGAGAAATAGCCAAGTATATTTAAATTTCATGATAAATAGGCAGTCCATCCCGATGACACATTGCATTGCGATCAGACATTATGTTTTGATGACGTAATTGGTTGATTATCTGCCTGATACGTTGGAAGGTAAAGGTTGTCTGGTTATGTGTGGGTGTGAGTTCGAGGGTTCTGCCATACATGCAATTAACAGTTCTGTCATACTTGCATGTGTGATCCGGGCAGGGCATATTTGAAGCAATGCTGTGCGAGGAGATTCCTGTCTTCATACGTGACGTTAAATTTCACGCTTTGCGGAAATACGAAAGAAGTGATAATGAATCTCATTGATTCTATCGCTATCGAGGATGAAACAGAGTCGTGTTAACAGAGTGATAGTGTTGATGCTCCCAGCGAGCTGGAAAATATAGTGTTACGTTGCCAGTTTCGTGTTAATCGTCATCAATTGTTTGACTCAGCCTGCCCCTGCCTGCGGGCAGGCAGTAGAGTGGTACATTTCTGCTTGAAAGAAGATACGGTTGCGCAGTTCCGAATGTCAGCTGGTAGCTTGTTGAAAGTCTTTGGACCTGAAATCGTGAAAGCTTTGGCCCCAATCTCTGTTCTTCTGAACTCGGTGTCAATGTTATTTTCATTCCGTGTTGATCGTTGATGGGCCGTTTTTCGAGTTGTCAATACAACACCGTT
>SDVV010035641.1:0-11035 GCA_016164225.1 Gammarus roeselii
TGTTTTTTCCTCGCACACTTCGGCGTGCGAGCCTGCTTCAATCAATGATCGTCGAGCCCTACGGGGGAGCCTATTATGACTCACGTTGAGGCTCTGGTGGAAATGAGGCTCAAATCAAATCAAATCTATGTCATTTTACAGGTGGGGTGGTTGCTCCATCCCACATCACTGGCCTAACCGACCGCAAAAAATCGCTTTCATAGAACATACCCGACTATACGAAACTGTGCAAAGCCCAAATGCACTGAGATTATGATCTGTTCAAGTTGCTCTGTTTAAACCCTTTCGGTTCTGGATACGTGAGCTCATAAAGATGCTGTGTCATGCCTAGGCCAAAAAGTTCTGGAAGGTCTAGTGCAACCGTGGTAGGTTATTTTCACCTCTGGCAAATTGGTAATTAAAGCGTGACGAGGACAAAGGATCTCTTCCCGAGGGACCGAGTGATTATGGTAAAATACGCAATGGACCTAGCCACCCTCTATATAACTGGGCTCGCCGGCACACGTGCTATTGCGTGTTACAACAAGAGTGTGGGCACACCGAATATATAACATGAGGTTGTTTGATGAGCACACATAGACATGAGGCATAAATATTATGGTTGAGCATACATTGACATAAACATAGGAAAACCATACGACATATTTTAGAGTTACACATGACTAGACTTATTATACAAGCACTGGAAATGTGGCTCAAATCAAATCAATTATTGTACAAGATTTAATGGTAACAGCAGTAAGATAATGGTGCGGCATAACATAGTACGACAATTTTAGCGTCGGAGATTGTTATGTGAACAAACGTCGCTACACATCTAACACTTTTAAATTTGGATACAGCATCCGAAATATCCTATAAAATTATAACGTACATACCGATACGAACAATAGGCTGAATCCCCATAGAAAGGATGTGGCTGATGGCAAGGTGCAATTCACACTTCTCTCATACACTCACTTAAACAAACCTAGCCATTTTGGACTAAAGGGTCCAGCCGGAAGACTCCGCAACACACACTCTGGGTCGGGAGTGTTGTCCGAAGGCAGCGTCAACAGCAGAGCCCGACAGTAAAGCCGGCTTACCCTTATTGCATCATAGTGACCATCCTGTTCCTTAACGCAATGCCAAGGGTGAGAAAGCACACCAGGACAGCGTCAAACTCATCTATACACAACCATTTACACTTCACGCCTGTCCATTGCACGCTCTCTCTTACTTCCTCTTCACTAATGTCTCTCCTTCCGCCCAAACTTCTGTCTACCTCTATGCCTACGTCCATTTACCTCCGCCTCCATCACCTAGCTCACATCATTCATCCACACCATATGCCTAAACCATCGCAGAACACGTGAATCTGCTACGTCCTCTAACTTCTTCATCATCCCCGTCACAATGTAAAAATATATGAGTTGTACAAAAAAAAACATTCGTAGGGTAAACTAGACATTTGTTAGCTCAACTATAACGCGTTTTCATTTAAGACTAAAACCTTGCACATTAGTACACACACTTTCTGGCCCCTCTCGTTCTTTCCCACTTACACGGTCTATTATTTGACAAGGAATTGGAATTTGGCAAGCGAGAGGAGAAAACGAGTAAATTGGCATCATGACAGAAATTGCATGAAAAAAAAACGCTTGGGAAACAGACTAGGTTTATATCCCTTTCGTCGCCCTTCCCATTTCTTCTGTTTGTTACTCTCAATCGATCATAACTCCCTCTACGTCTTCTTTCACACTCCCTAGTAGGAGTATGCCGATACGCAGTCGCGGCCCGATACCCAATCTCAGTAGATGAGAAGGTATGGAACGAGTGGTTGCCAAGTGTGAACACATGTTGCTAGGGCAATTAGTTTTAAACACTGCGCTAAACACCCATGTACATAGGGTGTGATTAAAAGAATGCATTGGATTTACTCTTTTTCTAAGGAAAATAAAGTGTTTCATATGGGCACTTGGTCAACTTGAGCCAACGTTAAAGGCTTGTAGAGGTTCCCAATTGACCCTACACTATCCTAATAACACTAAACACATTATACGTGAATCACAAGCACTTATGGCTACTAAGCAATCGCCTCTTTCAATCTCATTGCTTGCATCTCTCTGTAAGTAGCTACAACATTTCTGTTCAGCTTGTACAAAACTGCTTCCAATCATAATGGCAGTGCAAAAAATATTTATTTTGGGTAAATAAATATGTATACCCACGCAAAAAAATACCATTGAACATATTCATCAGAGGGAATAAATGATTCAGATAAAAACCTTGAGAGATATATGGCAACAACGCCTTCCCAGATAAACACCCGAGAGGGCTTTCTCAACTCTCCGGAGTTCGACAGAGCAACAAACCGTGTGTCTGTTTCTGTTTGAATCGTGTTTTTTTTTCTGGAACACTTGTGTTTAAATAGTCGGAACCGCGTGGGTTGTGACGACGCACGTGCTAATGTTACTGATTCAAAGTGACATTTTGCTAGGCACAATACAACGTGTTAGAGAAATAGGCTTATTCAAGAGCTAGGCTAGGCCAAGCCACAACCAGCTAGGCTAGGCCAGGCCACAATAAATTAAATTTCCTCTTTATTACGTTTTACAGGCCAAGTACCAAATACTCAGCAAGGTATTACTGGCCAATCCACATGGCAAATTAATCACCAAGTTACATAACGAAGGCTATACCTTCAAACCCCAAAGAGTTCCACAGAAGACAGGTAGGAATAACAATATTTCACTATGTGCCTACTCCAGTATCTCATACTAGGTTTCTGAATCTAGAGCAGACTAATAATTACATTATAGATTTCTACAGTAGGATATTTCTTGTATCCACCTGGATGCACGATTTCCACCATACACAAATGTACAGTTGCAGCTAGCTATAGGAAATTCCTCGGCCCTCATTTCAAGCATTTTCAATGTATATATTTATAGCAATGATGCATTATCCTTGATTAGCTATAATAGGATATTCAAATTGATATCCTGTTTACTTGGTAGCAATCATGTCTGAATAGCACCCCGACCGTGGCTCGTGCTTATGTACAAATATATAGTGTAAATAATACATATTTTCAAATAGGTTCATATATCATACAACAACTATGCAGCCTTGTACATTCAAGTCAGCGGAGAATTATGCATTCATAATTCTTAATAATAAACATAACAGTCAAATTGTGTTCTAATGTTATTTCTTGGAATTGTTCAGCTTGAGCCTCTCATTTTATTCCTGGTAGCTACACACATAGGGGTTCACTATTTTTATTTTTATGTTCATTTACTACATGCACCCAGTCTGTCTGCCTGTATGAGGTAGGCAGAATGGTGTGTAATTGTCTCCTATGTGGCATATTTGGTTTAGCTAATCATTTTTTGTGCAGCCTTCATTCTATGCTGCTGATTGGCGCAGAACAGTGAATCAACTACCTCTGTTTGTACGCCAACCTCCGGCTGGCGCCTCACAGTGACAAGATTACCCGCTGTGAAGTAACAGCGTCCATGATTTTCTTACCGGCTTTCCTATTTCCCTTCTTTTTTCCTTCCATATTACCTCGGATGTCTTCTCTCAGTCAAGTTGGGAATTTATAATAACACAATACCAAAAATTGTTCTCATGTCATGACCTTGTCCTTATCCTGATATGGCAAAGGTGCTTGCCCATAATACTCAACCTCATTTCATATTATTTGATAATTTTAATTAAATTTATTTAATACTTTGTTGGAGTCAGAAATTTAGGCACAGAGCCACGACAAAGGCTACGCCCAAGGATGCTTAGTTTCTAAATAAATAAATTCATATCTTAATTTGAAACATATCGAAGATGCCTTGAAATTGCAAGCGCCGTGTACACTTGAATTATTACCGCTCACAGAAGCTAACTTTACCTTTAACTTCAACCTTTCAACACGTTTTGCCAACTGGTAACTCAGTAACCTACCAAATTTACCAAAGGATCACCAGATTTTGCGCCATCGAAATTCTGTTCGCAATTTTAATCAGTGGAATATGGTCAATTTAATACCGTGGCAGTCATTTAAAGAGTCAAAAATACATTGATGGATTTTCCGGAGGGCACTAATAATCACTATCTGAAGAAATGCGACGAATGACTAGTGTTTAAAAGAAGAAGAATATATTTCCATTCTGCTTGTGTGAAAGCGTTCTAGTACCAATACTTTCTCAGCGCCAACTCTCCGAGCTGGTATACTTCCATAGAACAGGTGATTGTTGGTATAAAATAGTTTGGCTTCCTAGCAATTAATACATTTTTCTCATTCACGTGAGCGTTCAATTACTTTTATAAGTGGTGCATTCAGCTGTTGAACTTGAACGCGGCTGCGTGGAAATTTTGCCTTGGTGCAACGGGTCAAGAAACTGATGTTTCTTAAAGTATTTTTCTGTCCATTTTAATACAGAGCGCTTTCTGAAAAAGTAATAACAGATTGTTCTACATTACCACTAATCTAGCATAACGAAGTGGTGGAATTTTCAAACTCTATTGAGCCTTTAAGATCAATCACTAAAGAATATTCAACTGAAAATTCCCCTCCAATGTACGATCATAATTACGGCACATCTCATGCTATGGACAAAGTAGTTTGTATAGAAACACTGTAGACTAGCGATTTGTGGCACTTATCCTGTGACGTCACAGTTTCAACCTTGTATATGCCTTAGTTGATGCCATACAATAAGTCATGCCATCTTTAATTGCTTGAATCAGATTCAGAAGATGCCAAGGTGACGCCACATTTTATAATACGACTATTAATAAACATCTGAGAAACTCTTTAATATGATTTCGGTGTGATGAACGCTAAAAAGTCCTTTCACCTCATCGTTTGAGTTCAAATTTATATGGATGTATTTATGTATAGATTTAGGGAAGTACAACAATATTATTATTTCATATGTGTATGAGCTCTCTAACTCACATAGGCCCACACAGTCCCTAACATCCTTTGATACCAAATGTATTAGGTGGATTATGTGAATCATGACTACCTACACGTTGTGATGGACTCTGGATTACCACAGAATCCGATTAGATGTCCATGACTGTTCATTACACGCACTCTAGTAGATTTATTGTGCATGTGTGTGTATTGTGTTATCTGCTTGCAAGATACCATACCGGGTGTTGTACGAATAATAATTCCTGCTTGTTGGTTTGTAATGGCAGTGTCTCTCTGACTCGAATAGACCCCCCCTCCCCCCACCCGTTGCTGCTATCTAATGAATTAGCCGTAAGATCTGAATTAGGAATGCTTACCAAATGTTATATAACAGGTTCCAATGTCAGATCACAGCCCCTGATGTCATCATTATACAGTGTATATTTATTAATTACTGTTAAAACAAAGTGATAGCTATTTCGTCAGGATATTTGGGCATGTCATCTTCTTGTGTTCAGCTGAAAAAATACGATGCGTCGTTACCGTTCCTACTCAGTCCTAAAATCTCAGTTACAAGTTCTTAGCTTGTCATTATACTTATTTCTAGGTTTATGGGTTATAGTTTTTGTTTTATACGCATGAATAACATTCTGTTTGGATATGAATAAACTTTTTAATTTATTGTTTATTATGCAGCAAGTCGCCGCCTTTCACCTTGGCAAGCCGCTGTGTGTTGCTCTGTTGTATGTATTATTTTAATTGTCAATAGAATACAACCACTTTTATTAAAAATATGGCGTTTCTTTGGCATCGTATGGACAAAAATCAAACTATTAAAAATGTTTAGTCCCTTCAACGGCATAGTATCCTGTTTGTGGTGACATTGTTTTGGACAACGAATACCAGTATTCACTTAAGCGACGACACTTCATAATCAGCACTACGCACGTACAGTTCAGATACATTATATGCTAAGCGATAGAATTTCCCTTTCCGACAGATATGACGCCAGAGATGGTGTAGAGGTCCTTAATTGACCCTACATTATTTTAATAAACACTGAACGCATTATACGTGCATCACAAGCACTATTACGATTAGGCAATCGCATCTTTTGATCTCATTGTTGCATATCTCTGTAGGTAGCAACAACATTTCCGTTCAGCCAGTACAAAAATCTTCCAATCATAATGGCAGTGCAACAAATATTTATTTTAGCTTAATAAATTTGTATAACCCACGCACTTAAAGCCATGGAACATGAATCAGATGGAATAAATGATTCAGAGAAATATTCTTACAAAATTCAGTGAATTTTTTTGGTTTCATATAATCTGGCAACAAGCGAAGCGAGCTTTGTTTTTCTAGACTCTTCCATTTGGCGCGTCGCACAAGCTCACGTGTATACTAGACCATCACTTCATGACTCATCATGTGTAGTACCAGACCATCACTTCATAACAAGTAGCAACAAAATTAAGGAAGTGATCCAGGCCACCAAATTAAGTAATTAAGTGTTCCTTAGACCTGGCCAAACATGAAAGGCTTACCTTGGATGCTACTCCACAGAAGACAGGTGAGAACAGTGTAATGTCCTATTCCCAGTGTAGAGCAGAACCTATGGTAAAGACTGGATGTAAGCACTGCAAGGCACATTCCTCTGCCAATTGACATACCAAGCAGTCACTTGTGTGTGATAACATAATGAAATCTTTAATCCTGAGTAGCACCCTACCTTGATCCATGCCTATATATATATATATTGCTATATAGTGCCTATAAAGTGTAAATAATATTTTGTACCTAAGAGTTCCATTATTTTTGTTCCTGGTAGCTACACCTTAGGTTATGATATTTTCCTTAGGCTAGCTAAAGTAATTTATACTATCAATAATTTGGATATCAAGTCTGACTTTATTTTTGTGTCAGCTGAAATTTTATTCAGATTTCAAGAAGTTTATTTCATAACAGATAATTCTAAAATATAGTGAGTCATTACCACTTGATGGAGCCAGTTCCTCCATTCTTTAACTTCAATAACAATTTATGTTGACCACTTAACTAGACTTGTGGGTACCAGATTGAGCTACACCTTAGTGTTGTGTTAGTTCTCTTATTTGTTTAGTACATGCATTCAATCTGTCTGCCTGTATGAGGCAGGCAGAATGGTATGTGATTATCCTTCCTGCCAAAAATGTTAGCCAACAATATTCTGTGTGCAGCCTTTCACCCCCTGCTACTGAGGCCATGAGGACAATCGTCTTCAGGCAAGACAGAAATTAACAGTCCGAAGAAATTGAACAAGGTCCCCCCAAAGTTAATTCCCTCTGGGATCATTGATGCCACCAAGATTTTCTGCTGGCTATATATATCTTAACCTATATTTCTTCTTTTCCCCTTCTATATTACCCTTGGATCGCAACCTTGAGTTAAGTAAAGGGTTCATACAGAAATTCATTACCAAAGCCTGTCATTGTCCTTATCGGTTTATTGGTGCTTGCCCATACGCTAACCTTCTTATGTGGAAAGAAATAACTTGGAGTCAGATCGTGTTCTGTGCCTTGAAAGTGAAAGCACACATCAGAATTCTTATTGCTCCCTTGAGCTCAAATATTATTAACTTTTTGAGTAACCAAAATAAGGGTAAATTCCCTTCATTACTCAATATTCACAATTAACCTTGTCAAACCCAAAGATGTAGAGGTCCTTTATTGACCCTACATTATTTTAATAAACACTGAACGCATTATACGTGCATCACAAGCACTATTACGATTAGGCAATCGCATATTTTGATCTCATTGTTGCATATCTCTGTAGGTAGAAAAAACATTTCCGTTCAGCCAGTACAAAAATCTTCCAACCATTATGACAGTGCAACAAATATTTATTTTAGCTTAATAAATTTGTATAACCCACGCACTTAAAGCCATGGAACATGAATCAGATGGAATAAATGATTCAGAGAGATATTCATACAAAATTCAGTGAATTTTTTGGTTTCATATAATCTGGCAACAAGCGGAGCGGGCTTTGTTTTTCTAGACTCTTCCATTTGGCGCGTCGCACAAGCTCACGTGTATACTAGACCATCACTTCCTAACGCATGTGTAGTAGCAGACCATTACTTCATAACTTGTGTGTAGTACCAGACCATCACTTCATAACAAGTAGCAACAAAATTAAGGAAGTGATCCAGGCCACCAAATTAAGTGTTCCCTTAGACCTGGCCAAACATAAAAGGCTTACCTTGGATGCTACTCCACAGAAGACAGGTGAGAACAGTGTAATGTCCTATTCCCAGTGTAGAGCAGAACCTATGGTAAAGACTGGATGTAAGCACTGCAAGGCACATTCCTCTGCCAAATGACATACCAAGCAGTCACTTGTGTGTGATAACATAATGAAATCTTTATTCCTGAGTAGCACCCTACCTTGATCCATGCCTATATATATATATAGCTTTATAGTGCCTATAAAGTGTAAATAATATTTTGTACCTAAGAGTTCCATTATTTTTGTTCCTGGTAGCTACACCTTAGGTTATGATATTTTCCTTAGGCTAGCTAAAGTAACTTATACTATCAATAATTTGGATATCAAGTCTGACTTTATTTTTATTGTGTCAGCTGAAATTTTATTCAGATTTCAAGAAGTTTATTTCATAACAGCTAATTCTAAAATATATATAGTGAGTCATTACCACTTGACGGAGCCAGTTTCTCCATTCTTTAACTTCAATAACAATTTATGCTGACCACATAACTAGACTTGTGGGTACCAGATTGAGCTACACCTTAGGTTATGATATTTTCCTTAGGCAAAATAATTGTTTAGTACATGCACCCAATCTGTCTGCCTGTATGAGGCAGGCAGAATGGTATGTGAATATCCTTCCAGCCAAAAATGTTAGCCAACAATATTCTGTGTGCAGCCTTTCACCCCCTGCTACTGAGGCCACGAGGACACCCGTCTTCAGGCAAGACAGAAATTAACAGTACGAAGAAATTTAACAAGGTCCCCCCAAGTTAATTCCCTCTGGGATCATTGATGCCACCAAGATTTTCTGCTGGCTATATATATCTTAACCTATATTTCTTCTTTTCCCCTTCTATATTACCCTTGGATCACAACCCTGAGTTAAGTAAAGGGTTCATACAGAAATTCATTACCAAAGCCTGTCATTGTCCTTATCTGTTCATTGGTGCTTGCCCATACGCTAACCTTCTCATGTGGAAAGAAAAAACTTGGAGTCAGATCGTGTTCTGTGCCTTGAAAGTGAAAGCACACATCAGAATTCTTATTGCTCACTTGAGCTCATATATTATTAACTTTTTGAGTAACCAAAATAAGGGTAAATTCCCTTCATTAATCAATATCCACATATTCACAATTAACCTAGTCAAACCCTAAAATGGCGAGTTAACTCGGTCTCATTGCTCACAGTTAGCATCTTAAGCACACTATGCCTGTGTGTTCTAACCTAATTTTACTTGTGTGTGGTAATTCTATAACGTTATTCGTCGTGTTACCACAAATTAAGATGTCTCAATTGTAATACCATACGCATATTGGTTGTTAATAATGTTGTTATTATTATTTATATTTTAATTCTTATTATTATTAATACAACACCAAGAAGTAATTACCGAAAGGCATTTAAACATCTGGCAGGCAGATCGCATGTCTTGAAGAGCGGATAATTGGAGCTGGCCAGAAGACAATAGGCCACGGAGATAACTAAGAAAAAGAGATCGGCATCCGGTGAGCTTCATTCGCTCATTTATGCAGGGATTCACCATGCATCAATGATAGCAATTCGTTGGTGCACCCAGCTTGACTAGGATTGATGGCTCAAGCTCTTAAAGTCATTAAACATATTTTTTTATTTAAATAATTGAATAGGAGCAGACCATCAGTGAGAAACGTCTTAAGATGTTTATGTACTTGTAGTTGAGGCTCCGGTGGAAATGTGGCTCAAATCAAATCAAAATTTCGTACTAGTAAATTTTTTTCTGAAAGAATACACACTTTGAGGTCACGGGAGAGTAAACTTCAAGCGAATTTTTGATAACGTTTGACGTCATCGTGAACAAATTTATGAGCATCTATAATATAGTGATGAGTGAATTCACACACTATATGATGTCAAAATGCAACCTACAAGCGACATTGATCGATGACTTGACAGAGGTCATTCTAGCCACCGTTGCATCCCGCACAGACTGTCAATGAGTTGTGATGTACCGTTACTTCAACAGGTTTTGTCTTCTAGGTTATTCGAAATCGTTTTAAATACTCAATACTTTTACAGATATCAGTTCGGATTTAAATAACATTTACATCACTAAAAATATATATTACGGTCTAATTTTTTTGTAAGCTTGTGTAATTTGCCGAATTTAATTATGTGCGAAATCTGAGGAGTACTAAATATTAAATGTTTTCAATGTTTAAATTAGATTCCCATTGCTGAAAATTGCATAAGATGTAATTGTAAGCTTAGGTTTCATATTGTTCTATTTTAATTCCAGTTTTTCACAAAAGTATTTATTTCATGTATTTGTTTATAAAGAAGCTCACATGACTATCCATAGTTCCCAGCCATCTTTCGAGGGAGTGTTTACATTCTGTGCCTGTGAAAATGTTAGCAGAAATGTGATACAGTGCCACCTAAGGAACTTGCAAGGTTATTTATTTTACATCAGGACCTAAATATGAATAACCGACAGATACAACCGTTTGTAAGCAGCTCTGCTGCTATTAGACAAGAGATACAGAGATTTGAATCTGTTCATCCTAGTATTTATGCTATCTATGATATTATAGAGCTGATTCCAGACCCATTGCTGGCCCAACAAATTCGTGAACATGTCGTCTGCATTGAAGGTGTGTTGGATTATTTTTTTAATTCTATTTATTTATCTTGAAAGAAGGTACATATATTTAACATGACTTGTGAGTGCATACCATATTCCAGTCCAAACTTTTTGGACAAAGTTATTAGATCTCTTTCAATGCTTTTCCAGTACCAATTTGGTCATACATGGCTATCAGGTTTTATATTTCAGTGTTATTTGTTAGCTATAATTCACACCTATTATTTATTTACTATTTCCCATGATACTTCCATGA
>SDVV010035642.1:0-11034 GCA_016164225.1 Gammarus roeselii
ATATATGGCGGTGCTCAGAGTATTGTTCGTCAAGTAGTTTCGAGAATTCTCAGCCGAACATGCTGGTTGGAGTGGTTGCTTTAGGACAAACTTGCAAGTCTAGGTTGACCAGCGGTGGGCTGATCATCCACGTTGGTGTGAAAATTCTAAGAATTCGGTAAGAGAATGAAGGCATAACTGCCTTGCGATTGATGTTCATCGAGGTCAGCAAGTTGTCCACTCGTAGGGAAAAGGGTGGACATATATTCTTCTCAGACGAAAAGAGGCGTTTATCGAGGATGTTGGTGCTGTCGTTGAGTTCTGGGCTATTGCTAAAGCTCCCGGTTTTAAAATAGTTTTGTAGCTAGAGTTTGTCTCTCCAGAGCGGGAAGAGGAGCTCGTTGGCAAGCACGTTCAGGGAATCGATGAGTGTGGAACGGAACCCGCCGGTTGTGATATGCAGGGCGTTGTTCACGATGATAGAGGGGTTCAAGATTGTTTTTGACTGCTGAACCGTACACAACGGCTCCATAGTCAATGCTTGAGCGTATTATTGTTCTGAACAACGTCATGCCGGTGCTCATATCGTCACCAAATTTCAGGGATGTTTCCGAGAGGATAAGTCCGGTTGCCTTTTTGCAGCTAGTCTCCAGGGCTGTAATATGGGGTCACCATGTTAGTTTAGGATCCCAACAAGACCTAGGAACATTATCAATTCTTCGTATACTAGCGGTGTGTTATGTAGCATTATGGCCGGTTTCCGGTGTAAACCGGGCACAAGGGTAAAGTGCAGGCTTTTAGTTCAAAGAGGAGAGAGTCTGAATCCGTTTAAGGAAGCCCAATTCCCGACAAGGTCAAGGTATTTCTGGGGCTCGTGTTGAATTGTTGAAAGACTGGGGCACCTGTTGTCGACTAGCTGGTCTGTTTTGAGGATAAAAAGATTGACGCTGAGGACTCTTCCTTTGGGTACGCCCATTTCTTGCGGATACGATGGTGGCCGGGTGTCGCCGACCCTGACCCTGAAGGTGAGATTTTGCATAAAATGATGGTTAAAACGCAGTAGGTGGCCTCTCAGCCCTATGCGGTGGAGATCCTTCATGATACAGTGTTCCTAAGTAGTGTCGTATGCTTTATCAACGTCGAAAAATATGTAAACTACATGTTCCACTAGAACGAAAGCCTGTCTAATGTTAGATTCTAATCTTACAAGGTGGTTTGTCTTGGAGTGGCGCTTACGGCCGCCGCACGGGATGTTGCCGAGGCCTGCGTGCATTTCGGAGTAGTCAAGAAGGCACGAGTTTACCATTCTTCCTGTCGTCTCACAGAGGACACTGGTAAGGGAAATGGGGCGGTAGTTACGTGGGTCGCCGTGAAATTTCCTGGGTTTGGGTATTGGGATAATTGGGGATTTCCGCCAATGATTAGGGAAAAATGAGTTTGAATACATTTTGTTGAACACTTTTGATAGATGTTCACGAGCGCCTTCTGGGAGATTCTTGATCATTATGCTGTGCACCCTGTCCGGCCCAAGGTGCAGTTTCGCGGGTATGGTCTATAGCGCACTGTAGTTCGTGGAGGGAGAAAGGCTTGCTGTAGAACTCTTCGTTTGTAGAAGTCAAGTAGATATGTTCACTCTCTCGTAAGTTCTTTTTCCGTTAGAGAGCAGCAGTGTTTTTTGTTGATTGCGATATCTGGCTAAAAGTCTGTGCTAGTTTATCCGCAATTTCCACGTATAAAGAATAAATGGTGCCTCCGTCTGAAAAAAATGTTGATAGGGCGATCGGATCTTCCCTGGATGAGTCTGATTTTTTCCCTCACATGAGAGAAGGGGGTGTTTCGGGTTATAGTATTGAATAACTAAATCCAGCTTTCTCGTTTCTTCTTCACTCAAAGTTTGCGGTATACGGCAGTTTCCTTTTTCCATGCTATTCCGTTCCTGCGGGACCGTGCGCGACGGTGGCCCTGTATAGTCTTTCACCGCTCTCCCTTGCTTCTTCCACCTCTTGGCAACACCATAGTTGCAGAAAAAAGGCTTGTGGTACATATTGGGGATGCTTGCGGCAGCTGTAGCTTGAAAACTCTCGTATAGTTGGATGACGAAGTGTGCCGAGATATCTTCGAGGATGCCACCCATGTCGTTCTACGCGAAATGTCTCGAGTATTCCTCCCAGCTGGCTTTCCGGTAGTTGAATAGAAGTTCTTGTGAAACACAATTTCTTGGTTGATTGGTGAGCGGCGATATGATGACTGGGTTATGGTCGCTGTCGTGTGTTGAAGGCAGAACTTCCCAAACGAGTTGGGGTGCCAATGTGGGGTAGCGTATGGATAGGTCGATGGCAGTTTCCCTTTCAGGGGTGATTTGGGTGGGTTGTCAGTCATTGAAAATACCTAGGTTGTGAGTGTGTATGGTGTTAGCCATTATCCTTCCTCTGCGGTCTGTTCTCTCGCATTCCCATGTTTCATGGTAGCTGTTGAAGTCTCCAAGGAGGAGTATTGGCGAGTGCAGTTGGTTCAACAATTCTGTCATCAGTGATTCCGAGAGGTCGTGGCTTCGTGACGAGTAGATAGATACATGGAGTTCCGTCCTCAAAGGAAGGGAGAGGTGAGTTCCACTTTGGTGGATTTAAAGTGCCACTTCGCCGTGAGCTGTCACATTGGTGTGGCCTTCGCGACGGTGGATGACATATTGGGGATTCTGAAGGTGACGGCCTCTCGGAGTTCGATCTCTTGGAGACCTATCACAAAGGTTTCTGGGTGGTGATCAAGGATAGTAATTCGTCTTGTTTCCAAGTCCCTGACAGTTTCACAGAAGTATTGTGCTGTTGTTCACCTTAGAGGAGTCCTAGATCGAGAGTGTTCGCGGGAGCAGCTACTATGATAGGTATGCTAGGATTACTGCGGTCGCGGCTGTGAGGGCTCTTTTGGGAGGACGAGAATGACCGCGCTTTGTGTTTGCGTCTTGAGTAACCGCTCTGTTCTTCTATGGAGTTTATTTTTTTAAACTGTATGATAGGCCGAGTAGTTGCCGGTGGGGTATTTGTGTTGACTGAAGTAAATGTTATTGATGATATTAGTTGATATTAGTTTTCGCTTGTGAGATGTTCTGGTGTCGCACATGCGGGTTTGGATCGCTTACTTTGGTTCTCGCTGGGTGTGGTCTCTGTCTAGACAGGCAATTCGTTCTTCAATCTATCCTTGACGAGCTGAGGTTCGTGTGCTGTTGCTGATCCTCTTGCTTTGAAGCAGGTGGGCGTCGGGCACCTCGTGGTTGTCGGCGATGGTTCTTCATCTCTTCGCCTCAGTCGTGGTTGACTGAAGAGGCAGTCTTGGGCGCCAATGGGTTCTTTGCATGGGCCCCTTACGTCTGATGTAACGAGATTCCTTGTAGATTTATCTGCGCCGGCAAAGTTAAGGTGAGTTGGGTTATCGACGCGCCAGCTTTGAATGGCTCGTTTACGACGTGTGACTCTGCAATCGTTTTGCATGATGGTTATTTCTTTATGGTCCATTTTTATTTGTCAGTCGTTGTCGCCTGCTTTGTGAAGGCATGATCAGTGGTAGCACGTAGGTTGGAGGGCTTTGCAGCCCTATTGGTCATGGTCGTCGGCGCACCCCTTACAGCGTTATTTATGTGCGGCTTGCAATATTTGGTAACGTGGCAATATTCAAGGAATTTTTGCCTATTGCAGGCTATGTCGCAATTGGACTACTATGAATTACTATGAATTCCGGTGCGTCAGATCATGGGAAGGTGATTTGGTTAGATCATGGGAATTAACGTTACGTGATTAGATCCATGTTGCTAGAGAAACTCCGGTGACTCTGTAGTCGTTTGCCAAACTTGCTGCACAAGCACTCTGGTCTTTCGTAGGCTTGTAGTAGGAAGTGTATATAATTAGTTTGGTATGGTTGAAGGACGTGTGTAATTCGACGGTTATTTTGTCTGTTTGTGTTTTTTTATGTGTAGCTTAACTTTATTAGAGCTTCACGATGTATTCCGGTTTCCTTACAAGTTGTTATGAGAGCAAGTTTACCATAATGACTGGATTCGTTGAGGGATCAACATTGCTTGCACCGCTGACTACGAGCGTTATGAGAGAGTAGTAGTGAATGATGCCGATCTCTTCTCCTGGGTGGAGATAATTGCCGAGCCATGCACTGAGTACAAGGTCTACGGCTTCACGGATCAGATCAACTTCAACCGCAACGCACCACAAGGCTTATAGTTACGCGGTAAATGTCAACAACAGAAATTACATATGGTCCGCGCACGCGCGAGTGAGCACGGACTGAAAAAAAAACACATTCACAAAATAACAAACAGGAACTCTCGCACAAGGACACTAGCATTATTTCAGTAAATTGTGGATCGTGATGAGGAAAGAAAGGAAGTCTCTAGGGTCCCAATAGAGCCCGACGAATCCCGGAGGGTAACCCAAGTCCTCCGGGTCTTCCCGAGCTCCCCGGGTCCCTCGAGACCCCTCATCTCAGCTCATCTCGGCTTGTCTCGAATCATTTCGGCCAGTCTCGGCTTGTCGCGACCAACTCGACTTGCCTCAGCATGTTTCGACAGATCTCGACGCACCTCGACCAGCCTCGACGCGACCCTCGCCCTCTGCGCCAGTAATCCGCGGACTGTAATAATTAATTGTTCCACTCAAGCATCTAAAATATATACATTTTTCTGTGTATGGGCTTAACAGCGCTGAGAGGAGGGAGCGGAGGTTCCAGGATTCAGAGGGGCCTCAAAAGGGTCCCACAGTTTCTCAAAAGGGTCCCAAACGGTCTCAAGGGTGTCC
The DNA here is from genome assembly GCA_016164225.1 of Gammarus roeselii. Taxonomy (NCBI): domain Eukaryota; kingdom Metazoa; phylum Arthropoda; class Malacostraca; order Amphipoda; family Gammaridae; genus Gammarus; species Gammarus roeselii. The sequence continues at coordinate 4,779 of SDVV010035642.1, forward strand.
CAAAGGGCCCCAGAAAGGTCCAAGTAGATCCCCCCAAATCCACATGGTCTCTGAAGTCCCCCGGGTTCTCGAAACCTCTGGTCCCCGAGGCCCACTGGTCCCACGAGTACCTCCCCTCCCTGGGTCAGTTGCCGCTGCTGCCGCTGCTGCCACTGCTGCCGCTGCTGCCACTGCTGCCACTGCTGCCACTGCTGCCACTGCTGCCACTGCTGCCACTGCTGCCACTGCTGCCACTGCTGCCACTGCTGCCACTGCTGCCACTGCTGCCACTGCTGCCACTGCTGCCACTGCTGCCACTGCTGCTGCTGCCACTGCTGCTGCCGCTGCTGCTGCCGCTGCTGCCACTGCAGCAACTATTGCCGCTGCTGCTGATGTTTGCGGCCGCTGCCTCTGCTGCCACTGCTACTGATGCCACTGCTGCCGCTGCTGTTACTGCTGCCGTTGCTGCCGCTGTTGCCGCTGCTGCTGCTGATATCACTGCTGCTGCCGTGATACGGATTTCGCTGCTTTGATTTGATTTGGGAAGCATGGATTTCGCTGCTGCCACTGCTGCCGCTGTTTTTGCTGTTGCCGTCGCTGTCACTGCTTCTATTGCTGCCGCGGCTACCAATGCTGCCGTTGCTAACATCGTTGTAAGTGCTACTGACGCCGTTGCTGCTGCTGCCGTCGCTGGTGTCGTTGCGGTCGCTGGTGTCGTTGCGGTCGCTGCTGCCTCTGCTACAAAATCTGTCGTTGCGGCCGCTGCGGCAGCTGCTGCACTTGCGGCCGATGTTGCCGCCGTTGAAGCAAATGTCATGGCTGCACTGATCTGTCCATCGCTGCATTTTCTGCGGGGCTGTTACTATTGCTGCGGCCGTCGGTATTGCTTCTTTAGCGTCATCGCTACCACCGCTATCACCACTGCCGCAACTGTTGCTGCTGCTGATGACATCACTTCTGCCATTGCTGCTGCTGCCGCCGCCGCCGATGCTACTCCTTTCACCGCCGATACGTTTCCTGCCGCCGTAGATTCTGCATGCTATCTCTGCTACTGGTGTTGCTGTTGTCGTTGCCGTTATTGCTTTCACCGCAGCTAAGTCCTTAATTATGTTACGTATATGATAAATTCTTTTTACAGTTAATAACATTCATATCCTTGAGGCAAATTAATCACAAATCTTCTGTACCATGTTGTAAAGAATGGAGTAAATATATTTCACCCCTACAAAAGTTAGGTTAATACACGAAGTCCACATAAATGTAGAATTACCTCAGTCAGTTATTTCTCTATATCCTACATGACATCAATTTAAATTGAAATCGTGGTGGGAGACATCTCTACGTCAGTAGGTAGCGCACCGAGTGGTGCTATGCCTCCTTGGGTGCTCCGCTTGTCGACGTGTTAGACTTTTATCGCGGTCGCTGCCCTGCAACTAAAGTTGCTTTACATGCAGGCTGCCGATACATTTGTTCAGAGGCTTCTTATTATCAAGTCACCATTTCAACTGCAGACCCAGAATATCCCAGGAAACTACAACAAAAGCAAGGCAATGTGGGAACCTGCCATACCAATTGTTGTAGCCTGACGGACTGCTCTTATATTATCCCGCGGTTTGGTACACGAGATTATGTAAAAATGTCCAAGTAATTGAAATTATGTCGTATCGTTTATTTACATTACGACGTATATGTTGCACATTTGAACAAATTTTAGAATAGAGACGTTGCCGAAAAGTCACACTTGAATTTGAAATGCCCATTTGAAAACATTTCACATCAACAAGTATATTTCACCACGTTTACGCAACCACGGTTGAACACTGAATTCACAGTGCACGACAGTCCTGCACAGCTAGACATAGTATTCAAAGTATATACGTCCAATTAGCTGGTGAATAAGGTAGTGCTGCCATAAGTTGCTTAAAAGCTGTAGCATTATGTGACACCAGTACTAGATTCATGTAAAGAGTGCAATTGTTTCTGTATTGTGCATAAACTGTCTAGCAGCTACTGTTTGGCCTTGCACAACCAACAGTGGCTGTTCTACCTTTGACGTATAAGTAAATGCCGTTGAACACTATATAACCACAGCTAGAGTCACTGCTGCTGCACTCACTTGTTAGAAGGCAATGGTGCAACTGGAGGGAGCCGCAGCCTGTATCTGGACGTATTTGAACTAACTTGCAGCGTTGCAGCCGGTTGTGTGCTCTGACTGGCCCAAATGGAAGAGACGTGCACACGGGGTGAACGATATTCTTAGCGAATCCGTTGCACCCACCGAACGAATTGAAGCCACTGAACGAAGTGTAACTGTCTCATATTACTTCGCATGACTAGTTTAAGTTAGTCAAATCGACTAGGTAATTTTTCTGAGTGTGCCAGGGGCCTCAAAAATAACGAAATCGTTAGAAATGACGACATACCGGGTGAAAAAGAAGTTGCTTCTGCAGTAGTTGTTGCATCCATGTTCCACAGGAGTCCCGACGCGAAGTTAATGCGGACTACCCCGTAGGGCGGTCATACCGGGTGAAGTGTGTAAGAATGCTTCCCAAAGACTGACTGCAGTGCTTGCTCTCTTTCTTTCTGGCTGCATTCATGTCAAGGAGCTACCAATAGAGATAATGAATGTAACTGTGATTGCTCTTCCTAAATGTAAAACGAAGGACTCTTCTGATACAAATAATTATCGCCCCACTGCTATTGCTACCTCTATCTCCAAGCTTCTGGAGCAGGTTATTCCTGCAAAATTGCAAACATTGCTATCTACCGCAAACAGTCAGTTTGAATTTAAGGAGTGCAATAGAACTGAAATGGCGATATTCGCATTGAAACAAACTGTTGTGTATTACAGAAGTAGCGACTCGCCTGTTTTTCTGTGTTGTTTAGATGCGAAGAAAGCTTTTGATAAAGTAAGTCATTGGACTTTGTACAAAAAGTTAATTGAGAGGAGCCAATCTTCTTATTGTGCACTTGCTTGTGTTTTGGTCGGTCCCCTATCATTGCAAAAAAAATAGGCAGGGAAAATAGTTATCGCCTCTGTTGAATATCGTGCACACTGTTCAGTTGAATTACCTTCTAAGTAGCGAAAATAAAGGGTCTAATGTCGCCAACTGTTTAGATAACAATCATAGTTATGCAGATGATATCGAGTTGTTAGCACCGACTCTCTCAGCACTCCATAAGCTTCGTGATGTTTGTAGCAATTATGCTTAACCTGATGATATTGTATATGATACTGCAAGAACTGTGTATGCTAGTTAGACCAAAGGGTCCTAATTACTACCTATTGACCGAGATAAAACTAGGCCGTGATGCATTGGATCTTTTAGATGAATTTCAATATCTAGGGCACATCATCACAGCAGATTGCACAGTAACTATAAGTGATGCGAAACACAAATATGAAGGAATTAGATAGGGATAAATAGTTACTCTTCAGTCTAGGGAGTTTGCGCCCAATATTTTCACGGACGGCCGGAGTCAGGCAGGCGGCTGACGAGTGACTCATTCCGGTGGATGGACGAACAGCTTTCGGACTATTCATAAGGTATGTTAATAGGGTATATATATACAGTATGTATACATATAAGTATGTATATATATATATACATATATATATATATATTTATGTATATATATATCTTAAATATATTATATAATATTTTATATATATTATATATATATATATATTATGTTTAGGTTTTTATAAGTTAATAGGTTATATAAATAGAACGTTTACACGCTAACTTTGGTATTCGCATTTCAATGCTGGGCATACTGTATTGAAATTTCGTTGCATGTCATGTTGCATGTCATGTTGCATATATGCATTTCCAATGCTAGTCGTCTGAATGTTTACGGGGGTAGTGACACACACACATTTATAAGATACGTTTTATTGATATTAAATCTAACAGTTACATAATAATTTACATGCAGTATTAAACGTTAAAACCGTTAGATGCGTTTTGGCAAATTAGGTAAGTTTGCTCATATATATTATTTGAATTGTATTTTTTTCCATGACTGATGTCATAAGATCTATGTTTTGAGTGAATGTTTAGTTATATATTCATGTCTGGATTAAATTTCTATATAATTTTCTGTACATATGTTTGTTTTCTTAACTAGTTGGGATATAATTGACTCATTTGTTTGGAGGGGTTCTTAGCGGTTGGAGGCTTGGTACCAGCCTAATATTGAATTTAGGCAATGTTCTGTGTATTTTTCAGTCGTTTATTTCATATGTATATAATACCTATAGGTAGTTGGCGAGTTGATGTTTGTTTGTTGGGTTGATGATGCAGCTACGTTACGAGAATCTATCTACCCCATTACGCATTATCCACGTTTGAACCAGATATATCTGTATTCCATTGACGCGGTGTTCCAATAGCGAGAGTACCTGAACGATATGGATTTATTGTCAGTTATTATATGGTGTTGTGTATACCTAGTAATGATCGGTTGATTTATGTTGAATTTGTTGTGTTTTTGGAATTTTGAATAGCTATTTCATACAGTTATAGGAATTTTTAGGATATTTTAGGATTGCATCTTCCATGTAGCACACTATTTCAGGATTAATTGTTCGGTTAGGGCATCATTTAGGTATTTTATATGTATATATGATATTCTGTTACGATTAAGCCGTGGTTACTTTAGTTGAAGAAGTGTTAATTTAACCCTGTTTTGGACCGAGTTGGAGAGTAATTTCATCAGATTTTGTATATACTATAGCATGTTCGTGTAGAAGTATTCCACACCATTTACAATAGGTTTCAGCGTATGTTGCTCGCATGTCCTAGTATCTTATTCACATCAGTTGTTTGGTTGGTTACATGCTTTTTTTCTCGTTCGTCACGGTTTTTAATGTATTTTTTGGGTATGGTAGAGAATTGATCTTCTTGCTTGGTAATAACTCGAGAGTTTTAGTATGTGTCTTTGAGTTTTGTATGTTCTCTGCACAGTTTACATCTTCGATGCATTTGGAGTTCATCCATGTTCAACGTGAATTTTGTAAGTTCTTGTGGACGTCGATCTCAAGTACCATGGGCTTGTTAGAGAGGTTATGCGACAAGCTGCTCAAGACCACATTCTTTGAGACTCATGTCAGGTCCATTCTTAACCACTGTACATGTGTATAGATTATTGATTATGTCCAGGATGTGACTTTGCTCGACGTTGTTCGGAGATGATGGACTAAACAGATGCATGGTAGGTCAAAGGTTTTGTACCATGACTGGGTGTTACATCTAAATTTGTTATATATCAGTGGTAGATTGCTGAGAAGTGACCTAATAAAGCATTGTAGAGTTCGTTGTTTTGACACAGTGGGCTTGATTTTGTCCTACTAGAGGCATAGTATCAGTTAGGTCTAGGAATTTGTCATAGATTTGAACATGTATTGTAGCGAAAAATAACAATATTAGCCTTAACTCAGTGTTAAATATCAGATATTTCCGGTGTAGCTGCTACGTTAGTATATGATTTTTTCATGAACCAGATCACCTTAGGAGTTTAAGTGCAGGATTATTTCTATTTATTACAACATCGGTAATATACATCGGCATCATGTATTGATTGACCATACACCTTTCCATATTGGAGTACAATAGTTAATCATTGTCGGTTATGGTAGAGTAGAGAATCTTATCGAGTTATTTTATAGTTGTTGTAGTATGTTTTGATTGGATATCAAGGAATATATATTTTTTTCGAAATAAATTCGCATAATTTCATGGAATGTTGGGTATAAAATACACTTAATTGGAAGTAATGATCCAAAATATTGATATGTTTTACCTATCGACATTGGATTTGGGTCCGGTTCCATGTCGTCTTGGAGAACTAATCTACCGGATTTGTGTAGAGTGTTGGTGATAAAATTCTCCAATAATTCAATGTACATCTCAATCATGTTATCCGCTCACATGTCTTCACTAGATGCTTATTCGTGCAAGTCTTACTTTTATGAATGTTAGTGATCCGTTTACAGTTTGTACAACTAGAAGTTATTGATTCATTCAGGCTTTGTTATGAGATTGCGTTCCAATCCAGAATATGTCTCATATGAGCATTCACCAGATCCACTAGAGCATTTTTCACTATAGGTTTGTATTGTAGAAGGGCCGTAAGCCTAACCCATCCAAACCTATCCTAACATAATATAACCAAGGATTATATTTTCTTCTCTGTTTTTCATACATGTGTCAAGTATTTCTTCATTGATACAAGCTTTATCCACTTGACTCCGTAGTTTTTACCAATCTTTACC
>SDVV010035643.1:0-11034 GCA_016164225.1 Gammarus roeselii
AGTCTATATGTATATGTGTGTATATATGTATGTGTATGTTTTATATTGTGACCAACAGAACTGCTGTATGATCAGTTGCCTGAAGCACAAATTTCCAGTTTTTTCCGCTCCATTGTTTTGCCGGTCTTTGCAGTCTGGCGTGCTGTGGCATTTGTGCCTCCTGTCATGCTCTGCACTCTGGCCTTGTTGGGGTGTGGGGTGGTCTTGGGGCAACCAATGTGAGAAAACAAGGGGAGAAACCAAGGTGAGAAAATTGCTTACACTTCAAACCATCTCTGTCTCAGCTTTGATATAATTTTTCTGTTCCAAATAGTTTCACAAATCAATTAATAATAGTCCTAAGTTTTGTACCTTTCACTTATCATTTCTATTATTTTCTGAGCATTTTCCTTGTTATATTGCCAGTGTTTTTGTGTGCACAGACTTCTTCAGTATAATATCAGCCCGGTTAGGTTCAGTTAAAAACCAAACCTAAATTATTTCACTCATATTTCACTCTGGGTGGTTCGGTTTGAGTTTGTTTAGGTTGAGGGAGGTTCTTCTGTAACATGTTGGATCTACCTGCTGGATGTGCCACCTCCCTCCTCCTTTTTTCTAATGTGTGTATGTATATATGTATATTTCTTATATATATGTATATATGTATATTTCTTCCTCTCTGTCATGCAAAGTCAAAGCTTTTGCTGATGATCATAAATTGTACTCGCAATTTTTCAAGGAAATTTTGGTGACAAAGGCATTTCTTACATACAGCAGGATTGGATATAAATTTATTTCATAATGTGGCCTCTTCTTACACATGTATAAATCTGACCATAGTCCACTCCCCCCAGACCATCAATTTCCCCGCTCCCTGCACAGACTCCAAAAGTCTCAGATCCCCCAAATATCCCACATTCCACACACAAGAGCAGTAGTCCAAGATGGGCCTTATATGAGTTATCTCCCAGGCTCAGGGTTTTACAGTTGTTTTCTGTCAAGGGGAGGTTGTTGCGAATGGATCAGGTGAAGTGTTGAAAGATTTTTCACTGTTCTGTGGATTCGGGTTTGTCTGCTTGTTCGAGCGAGCTCCAGATATTCGCACACGTGGTCATTCTTTCAAGCTGGTGGTTCCTCGCTGTTGTACCATATATAAACCCAGATTCTTTTATTCTTGCTGTGTTCAGGTCTGGAACAGTCTGTCTGATATAGTGCAGTGCGACTCCCTTCGTGGCTTCAAGAGGGCATTAGCTGAGGAGTTGAGGGGGTATGAGTTTTGCTAGACATAACAGATGTGAATTTGTGGTTTGGTTTCTGTTTTTGACAGTTGTGTGCAATTGTTGACCGTCTTCAGCGCCCTGCTGCAGTTTTGATGCCGTGTGGTTCTCTGGATTGCTGGTGAGCTGAGGTATACTGCCTTCCATGCCCGCATGCCCTGTTGGCGGGGCTGTTGGGGCTGTGGGGGGCTGCAAAGGTGAGAAACAAAGGGGAGATTGTGAATATGCTGAGTGTGGCTGTTAGTATGTTTGTGTGTATGACTGTTCTCTGTAACAACGCCTTGGGTAAGTTTAGGATTATTACAGATGTAGAATTAGGTTGTGAAGTTGTATGTAGGTTTGATGGTGGTTTGAAGGAGGGCTGGATCAGAGCTTGTCCATGACAGTGACTGGACAGGTTGCATTGTGTTCAGTTTACCAATGTTTCAAAATTTGTAATTCATTTTCCTTTATACCCACGAGTGTGTTTTCCCTAATTGTTCAATATTGAAATGTGCTTCGCATTCATGCTTGTGCTGGGGTGGGATTGACTAACTCATAATAATGTTAACCAGAAAGTATTACAATGAATTTTCACTCATAATAATGCTAACCTGTGAGTTTTATGTTCAAAAAGTTTTTGCAGTGATTTCACTTGGATGAGAATCAACGTTTTTTTCTTGTGCGTTTTCATAGGCAAATACATGCATTTCATAAATTCTAAATACTCATTAATGAAGTAGGTGCCTTGAAAATGTATCAAGTGTTTGTACCGTGAATATGTTATTTTCATTGTTCTATTGGGGTATTACCCTTCTATAATTTTCTAAGAAGTTTTAGTCAACAGTATGTCTTTATTAGCTGTTTCGCTGTATATTATTAAAAGGGGGCTGTTTCTCCTGCCTATACTGGCAGTGGAGATATCATAACCCCTTGTGAGGGATTGTGAGTCCTGCTGCTGCAAATATTTTTGAGGGAAATTAGCGTGATTCATATACATAGTGAAACCTAATTCTATGTTTTTCATTTTATGGTTTGCAGGGAGCAGCTGGTTCAGTGTGAACAATTCTATGGCCCCAGCTCCTTTTTTTATTATTAGGTTGTTTTAAATTGGGCTTACTATTGTTCAACCAAATATTGCCTTGTTTTAAGGTTAATGCAACTACAGCTGATGTTGCCACATTTTACACATGAAGCATTTGTTCTGCCTCTTCAATTCCACCCTCTGTAACGAACCCTGAAATTATATATTTCTGAGGTGGTCCAGAACTAGAACTGGTAGCTAGGGGACCCTGATTGATAGTGCAACAGCCTCAGGTGGTTATGGAACTTATCATCATTTATGCACAATCATAATAGGGACCTGATGTCCTAGCTATAAAATGCTTGCATCTGCAAATTATGTTATAATAATATTAATAATAAAAACTTGATTAAAAACCAACATGGGCTTAGTATTACAATTGGGACATCTTATTTTAGGGTTACAATGAGGAGAAAGTTATAAAATTACATCACACAATTTAAAAAAAAAACTCAAGACCTACAACTTTATTCCAAGTGTACAACAATTCTCTTCATCGCCTTAACAATGATGAAACAGCAAGCGCTTCATCAGAGCAGATTGCAATGAGGATTTCATTTGAGGAGCTCATAACTCAAGACATAAGGCTGTGTGCTGTTTAACAGAACAGTAATTTTATGTGATTTGACAGTTTTTCAGCAAAAACCCTACTTGCTGACGACGAGCAGTGGGACCTGCATTAGCAGTCAAAATGTGTCATTATAACACAGTCAATTTCCACACGCTATATTCAAAACATTTTCTCCACAGTGCATTACAATAAGCCGGGTAACAATATAATTTGAAGAACTAGATTTTAGCTTTTCTCGGTACAAACATGAATTCTTGTATCAGCAACTTACCAACCAAATTTTACCACCTTGTTTGCTTTGCAACATCCTTGTCATCAGTGCAATCTGCTGTGATGATGTGCTCTAGATATGAAATTTATCTACATAATCCAGTGCAACACCGCCTGGTTTTATCTCAGTCGATAAAGAGTAATTAGTACCCTTTGGTCTAACTAGCATACATACAGTTTGTGAAGTGTTATATACAATATCCTATTCAGCTGCGGAGAATGCTGAACTGATCGAATTCCTGCTGGAGTTTTGTGTTGGTAGGGAGGTTGTTGTTCTTGTTGATTTCAACTTGCCTTCATTGGATTGGTCTGTAGACATTTTTATTCATTATATGCCCCCAGTTGATTTGCAGTTTCTCGATTGTTTAGCTCTTCTTGGACTCACTCAATGGATGAGGGAAAGTGCTTTCATCGATTCGGGCACCATTCTTGATCTGGTGCTGAATACAGAGGAAGATCGGGTGTCATCTGTGGCAATTTTGCCTCCTCTCCCGGGGTGCCACCATGCCCATGTCTTGGTCGAGTATTGTTTTCAGATGGATGAGGTTCCAGTTGATCCTGGTTCTGGATCAGTCATGTGGTCTCGTAGAGATTATAAGAGTATGAGAGAGGTTTTGATTGACGTTGACTGGCATAATGAGTTCCTGTACGGCACTATGGAGGAGAAATATAGTTTGTTTCAGTCTGTTATCCATTCGCTTGTTGTAAGGTTTGTTCCCACTCGAGACTCAGCTTCGCGGCCAAGCTGGTGGCGGGACCCTCCGAGGAAGCTGATGATCAGTAGATCTCAGGCTTAGGCGCAGTACAAGCTTTTGAGGAGGGAGCTTGGTAGGCAGCTACTGTTCCAGTCAATAGAAAACTTTCAATTTCAAACAACACACACTGACGCCTGAAACCAGAAGGAGCTACCCATATTTTAAAATATTTGTCAGTAAAGAAAACGCACTGTGTAAATCAATGTCTGCCTGATGTTACTGCAATGGTGGCAGCTACTGTTCCAGTCAATAGAAAACTTTCAATTTCAGACAACACACACTGACGTCTGAAACCAGAAGGAGCTACCAACATTTGAAAAGATTCAGTAGTTAGTCAGAAATTTACATTTATGACCAGTATGTTTAAAAGTAGAGAGACACTTTCAAAATTAAACAAAACAAGAGCTAATCTACAACTAAATTACTTTAAGTAAAAAGGCACCAATTGCAAAGAGCAAGCAGCGTCTCACATGCAAAAATCAAACAATTTCTCAAACTTTTTAGCACGATACCATATTAACATTATTTCTTCAGACAGGTTTTTAAAAATGTCACAGTGATGCTTCTGTCAAAATAGTATATCATCTGCTATTGCAAACAAAAGATTTGCTAATGAGAAACTTCACCTAGAGTTAATAGTGAACATGTGATAGCAACCTGTCAGCAGGGAACTTCCTTGAAGTGGAGGCAGCAGTGTGGGAGGCTGTCTTGAGAGGGGAGAAGAGGGGCGGCGGCATGCTCTCATCCTCCAACACAGTTGTCTGGTTCATGCGCTGCAGCTGGTGCTGGCGCTCCATTTCCTGGCTCGATGCTATTTGCTGAGACAGTATTTGCTCCTGCTGGGTCAGATGGTCTTGGAAACGCTTCTGGTGGTGCATTTGGAGCTGCTCCATCTTTTTACACTTGGTGATAAGTTCAGCAATTTCCCGATTCTGTAAACAAATGACATAAAGGAATCAGCAGTGGCCTCGTCTGGTTGAGAGTAGAGTAGCTACAAGATTAGAATAGGGGCTAGCATCTACAAGAACAGAGTAGGGTGAGTAGCTACAAGATTAGAGTAGGGCGAGTATCTACAAGAACAGAGTATGGTGAGTAGCTATAAGAACAGAATAGGGTGAGTAGCTACAAGAACAGAGTAGGGTGAGTATCTACAAGAACAGATTAGGGTGAGTATCTACAAGAACAGATTAGGGTGAGTATCTACAAGAACAGATTAGGGTGAGTATCTGCAAGAACAGAGTAAGGTGAGTAGCTACAACATTAGAGTAGAGTGAGTATCTACGAGAAAAGAATAGGGTGAGTAGCTACAACATTAGCATAGAGTGAGTATCTACAAGAACAGAGTATGGTGAGTAGCTACAACATTAGAGTGAGTATCTACAAGAACAGAGTAGGATGAGTATCGACAACATTAGAGTAGAGTGAGTATCTACAAGAAAAGAGTAGGGTGAGTAGCTACATTATTAAAGTAGAGTAAGTATCTACAAGAACAGAGTAGGGTGAGTAGCTGCAACATCGAGTAGAGTGAGTATAGTTGTTGTTGTTGCTTAGCCCCGGGTTCCATCTGCAGTAGTGGTACCACGCCAGCGCACCGCCTGAAACCCTCGATACCAACCGACGCGCGCGTGTTGAGACAAAGGGAGGTGGGAGACGAGAAATGGGTGGCCGGCTAAGTGGTGAAGTAAAGTGCTTATGTTGCTATCTGAATTAACTTTGTGGGTTGTGTGGCAGTTAACCAATGGCCACCTGTGCGGTATAATTTCAATTGTGGACACCAGAACATTGAAACTTGCGGCGTTTTCATGTCCCTCAGCCGCACTGCAACGCACCAACCAGACGCGAGCAGAGATAACCTCATGTGGAACAGGAATGTTTTATAAGGGAGAAATGATGGGGATTGTTCACTTGTCCATGAAAAACAACGCTGTACATATGTCGTGTCTCTGGTGTCTTGTAAATGTTGGTGGGCCCAAAGGCCGGGCAGCGCACAGACTGTGTCCACATTAACACCGCAGAGATGGCGCACAAGGCGCAATCCCCACCGGCAAGGATATGAAACAGGGTGGGTTGAGGGGCTTTCACTGGGACCGGAGCCCCAGACGCCGCCACCGCAAGCAAGGCATCTTGATGGAGTTGGCCCGCCTGAAGCTCGTGTAGGCTCCCTTGTGGGCGGCTAGAGAAGTATCTACAAGAACAGAGTGGGGTGAGTAGCTACAACATTAGAGTAGAGTGAGTAGCTACAACATTAGAGTAGAGTGAGTATCTACAAGAAAAGAGTAGGGTGAGTAGCTACAACATTAGAGTAGAGCGAGTATCTACAAGAACAGAGTAGAGTGAGTAGCTACAACATTAAAGTAGAGTGAGTATCTACAAGAAAAGAGTAGGGTGAGTAGCTACAACATTAGAGTAGAGTGAGTATCTACAAGAAAATAGTAGAGTGAGTAGCTACAACATTAGAGTAGAGTGAGTATCTACAAGATCAGAGTAGAGTGAGTATCTACAAGAAAAGAGTAGGGTGAGTAGCTACAACATTAGAGTAGAGTTAGTATCTACAAGAAAATAGTAGAGTGAGTAGCTACAACATTAGAGTAGAGTGAGCATCTACAAGAACAGAGTAGGGTGAGTATCTACACAAACAAAGTAGGGTGAGTAGCTACAACATTAGAGTAGAGTGAGTATCTACAAGAAAAAAGTATGGTGTGTAGCTACAAAATCCGAGAAGATTAGTAGCTACAGGATTAGAGTAGGGTGAGTAGCTAGAAGATCAGAGTAAGGTGATAACTACAAAATCAGGGTAGGGTGAAAAGCTACAAGACTGGAGTAGGGTGAGAAGCTACAAGATCGGAGTAGAGTAAGTAGCTACAAGATCAGCAGAGTAGAGCGAGTAGCAGAGTGGAGTGAATAGCTGCAAGATTAAAGTAAAATAAGTAACCACAAAATCATGAAAGAAAGGTGTGAGTATCTACAAGACCAGAGTAGGGTGAGTATCTATAAGATCGGAGTAGGGTGAGTATCTACAAGATTAAGAGTTGGGTGAGTAGCAACAAGTACAGAGTAGGGTGAGTATCTACAAGATTAAGAGTTGGGTGAGTAGCAACAAGATTAAGAGTAGGGTGAGTAGCTACAAGAACAGAGTAGGGTGAGTATCTACAAGATTAAGAGTTGGGTGAGTAGCTACAAGAACAGAGTAGGGTGAGTAGCTACAAGAACAGAGTAGGGTGAGTAGCAACAAGATAAGAGTTGGATGAGTAGCAACATGAACAGAGTAGGGGGAATAGCAACAAGAACCAAGTAGGTGAGTAGCTACAAGTTCATAGAAGGGTGAGTAGCTACAAGGTCAGATGAGGGTGAGTAGCAAGCTACAAGATCAGAGTAAAGAGTAGCTATAAGATCAAAGTAATCTGAGTAACTGCAAGATCAAAGTGGGGAGAGTAGCTACAAGATCAGAGAAGTGTGAGTTGCTACAAGAGCCAAGTAGGGATAGTTGCTACATGAACCAAGTAGGGCGAGTAGCTACCAGAATATTACTCACTCATCTATTAAAATGGGGTCACACCTTTCATTTCAGTCGAAATGTCTACATTTCACCCACATTATAGTATTCAACAAGAATTATAACACTCATGAGCTTTCTTCTGTGTAGCTCATGTAGCCTACAAAAGGAAATTATTGATTACAATAAATTTCTAGGTAGGCAAGGTTTTACATGTGAGCTCTTCAATAAACTTACAGACAAACTAGATCACAAAAATTATTTTACCACATGGCTAGCACAGCTATCTTTTTATTGTAGGTAGGGTGAGTAGCTACAAGCATGCACTTTGCTTAGGGCCTAAGCATGTCATTTGAGTAGGTCGACAGTGAACAGGAGCATAGATTTTATGGTACCACTCATTGTGAAGCATGTCAGGCTTCTTCTTGACTACTGTTCTTGTGTGTGAATCTTGTGGGTCTTGGATGTGACTTTTCAGAGAAGATGGACCAAACAGGTGCATGGTCTGTCAGAGGCGTTGTACTACGACAGGCTGTTGGCTCTAAATTTTTCTGTATAGAGGCCAGATTGCAGAGAAGTGACCTCACAAAGTATTGGAGAGTTCTGTGGTTTGACACAGAGGGCTTTGATTTGTCCATTCTGTTCCAGAGGTTGCTGGATGGTAGGACATGGGGACATCTGCACAAACTCTTGGTGCCCTCCAGCTCTGTGGATGGGGCAAAGAGGTTTTTCAATGTTCTGTGAATTAGGATATGGAATGAGCTGTCTGGTGCTGTTAAATTGTCTGACATTTCTGCTTTCAAGACAGGTTGTCTGAGTTTTTGGGGAATAGGTTGTTTGAGTCCTAGGGGCTTGTTTATTTTCATGCACGTGGCACTGGGTGTGATTTTCTGAGAACCAATGGTGTGCATCTCCTCCAGCATCTTCCTGTCTGTTGTTCTGCCAAGACCTTGTTGGTGCTAGCGCGCATGGCTGTGCTGGTCTCTCTTGGCTCGGTGCACCTGACGATCGGGCATGCTGAGCCCTTGGGGCTGCAAAGGCAAAGGTAAGAAACGTCCACAACACATTCATAGAGTCACTTATTTTGTGACTGAAAAACTCACACCTTCTTGGGCACTTTTTCAAAATGCGCATCAAAATGTGTATCAAAATTCTATAAGAAGTTGATACATACTAACAAAAATTTGCTATCCATGTACCATATATGAAAATTCCAATAATTTGGTGCACAAAGGGGGGAAGCAGTGGGTCATCCCTGGTGGTTCACCACAAGGAGTCATCCCAATCAATGCTACACCTATATAAGAGCTGAAAACAAAAAAAACAATGTGGGTATAGGAAAAAAAAATCTGCACTAGCTTAGTGGTGGGAATGCTACATTGAACTTGGATGGAGTGGTAGCAATGCTATATTGAGCTGGATCAAGCTATAGTGAAAATAAACTAATATGACATAGTTGGAATCAACAAATTGTGGCTGGACATGAAAGAAATCTCCAGGCAGAAATAGGTCTTCAAGGACTCGGGACCTTTGGTGTAGACGAGCCTTCTCCAAGCAAGAGAGGTGGAGAGTCAGTGCTCTATGTCAGAAAAATCATTTGTCCCATACTTGGCAGGGCTATAGCAACAACAACTTATGAAGTAATCCAGGTTGAAATTATGACCTCTGAAGGGAAAATACTAAAAATTGTACTAGTATACTGAAATCCAAGAATAACAACAGGGGAAGAAGATATCCTCTTTGACTTTGTGGACAATATCATTCCCTCATCCCATGGGAGTATCTTGATGGGGGACTTCAACCTACCTGACACAAATTGGACAAAACTGGAAACTGAACTGCTGGTTGGCAGTTCGATACGACTCCACTTAAAACAACCTAAAACAGTACCTTTGTGGAAGAACCATCCAGAGGACGTAACACCTTGGACCTCGGTTCAAAGACTGGAAACAGTTAGAGAAAAAATAGTTGATCACCATTCTATTGAAATTCCAAATAACAGCAAATTCAAAAATATAGGAATCAGCAAAGTATAATTACAATTTTTAAAGAGCAAATTGTGGCAGCTTGGAGGATGAAATCCCAAACATGGACTTAGGGTACCAATTTGATGGCAGGACCACTGATGAATGCTTTGCATATCTTAGAGATAGGGTGGTACAAGCAAAGCAAACAATACATCCAGGAGAAAAAAGTACAATCAAACAATGCTTATTGGCTGAAAAATGAAGTTCAAGAAGCAAATGCTTGTTGACAGACATTGTACCAAGTCTACAAAACCCATCCAACACAAGAGTCATTAGAAGCCCATGAGCATTCTGTAAGAAGAGTGAAGAGAATGGTCAGAAGTGCCAGGAGTAATGAAGGAAAAAATATTGCTAAATTGACCATAAGCAATCCTAAAGGGTTCTATGCATATGTGAATGAGAGATGTGTTGTAATGACAGCATTGGCCCTCTATGAAATCTTACCTTTGCAGCCCCCTCCAGCAGGACCACATCAAGTGGAGAGCAGCATAGACGGGGGAGGCCAGCACAGCCATGCGCGCCAGTATGCCGCTGAGAACAGCAATGTTAACACAAGTATAGGAACTGGAATTAGTGCGCACTATTGGCTATCACATGAACCATCCGCACGAATGACAAACACAAATAAAAAAAAATAAAAAATAAAAATTCCAGAACAGCACACTGTACAACAAAGAAGCAACACATCAGGACAGACACAAACACACATCCACACACACACAAACACGCACCACAACCCACCACTCCAGCGCCATAGCAAAAAACAGACAAATCCAATTCCAGGACGCCAACACGCTGCAGAAGAACCCACCCCAAACTAAACAAACTCGAACAGAACATCACCCAAAAACTCCGCAAGCGACCTCTTGAATGCAGCCAGGGAATCTGACTCCACCACAGAACTCGGGAGGCTGTTCCACAACTGAACACATCGTGCTCCAAAGAACCTCCTCTTGATGTCCGTATTACAAGCCGGCATCATAAGCTTATAGGGATGGCCCCGAGTTCTTGCATCAGGAGCTCTCCAAAAAATACCCTCAAGGTCAACGCCACCATCCAACCTGCAGATGATCCTCCAGTATTTAATAAGGTCCGCCCTGAGAAACCTTCCTTTTATAGAAAATAAGCCAAGTTGCTTCAGCCTCGCCAAATCGATCCATGAGATGCTTCTCATACTAAGCACGACTCTGGATAGCAAAGGTTCTATACTGATGTTTCAAGGCGTTAAATACGCCCATTGCCAGTACAGAACGAGGATCCCCTCTACCGAAGGAAGCTCTCACGCGCTTGAAGTCCTGCCAAGCAAGAGATCTCTCTCGCATCAACCGCCGAGGTGGACGAACAGACCACGGCACAGACTGGGCTCCACTGTGAACTGGAACATGCAGATCAACCAACCCCATCAGAATGGACATCAGGTACACAAAACAACTGTTGACCGACAAGTACATAAATTCCAACTGCCAATCAATATCAAACAGGAACCTCGATATGGCATTATAGTTTCCCCTATGCCAGAGGTACCTTCCTCCTTGAAAAGAGTCAACATCTTGCTCCAGTTCCACATGGAAAAGATAGTCGCACACAACAGGAGAGTGC
>SDVV010035644.1:0-11034 GCA_016164225.1 Gammarus roeselii
CGGTACTATACCCCATCAGTTGTTCAGAGGATTAGCGCCAGTTGTAATTAGTAGAGTGACAATTTTAATGATTAAGGTGTAAAAGTTAGGATGACGACCCTTTTCACGTGACAGTGTGAGGTTATGGACGTGTTTCCCACATATGTATTTAACCTATTTTCCTGTTGTTTTCCTTTTTTACCGTTTGTGTTTTCTTTGCGCACAGTTGTGCATAATATAGTGGTTGTGGGTTTTTCCCCTTGCGCACTGTTGTGCATAATATAGGTAAGCTGCTTCATTTGTGAGTGGGTAATAATTTGAAGCCAGTCTCAGGGCTTCTCTGAGTTATTAAATAAATATAGACATATACTGTATGTATGTGTTATTGACCCGCATATAGACACAGTCGTATGGAAGTTATATGGAATATATTATCTCCTAGACCCACTCAACTGAGTAGCTTGAGAGTGTCACTCTGGGTAAACACCCTAGACCTCTCCTGGGTCGGTCATTAGTAAGTGTCTATCGGTAAATGATTTTATTGCCTATGATTTCTTTAAATTGACTTGGCGGGCCACAGAACACTGCCTATAATTGATAGGTCCTTAACTCGAGTTAAAATCGATATGGTGATTTTTTTCAACGTTACAAGCAATAGAAGAGAGCAAACTATCAAACAAGGGGGTCGCGATCCCATTTAGAATCGCGAGGATCCGTGAACGAGAGATTGAACAGCATATGTTAATAATTTTGAACACTGCCTAGAAGTGATAGGTCCTTGGCTCGAGTTGAAATCAAGATGGTTAACTTTTTCCACGTTAAAAGCAGTAGAAGATAGTAAACGATCTAGTCGGGGGTCGTCGTCCCTTTTTGAACCGCGAAGATCCGTGAACGGGAGATTGAACATCAAATGTTGAAAATTTAGAACACAGCCTGTAAGTGATAGGTTCTGAACTCGAGTTGAAATCGAGACGGTCATTTTTTTAACGTTACAAGCAGTAGAAGATAGTCAACTATCTAGCGTAGGGGTCGTTGTCCCTTTTTGATCCACGAAGATCCGTGAACGGAGATTGAACAACAAAATGTTCAACATTTTGAACACTGCCTATAAGTGATAGGTCCTTAACTCGAGTTGAAAACAAGATTGTGAATTTTTTTCAACGGTACAAGCAGTAGAAGATAGTAAGCTATCTTATAACGGAGGTCGCTGTATCATTTTGAACCGTGAAGATTCGTGAACGGGAGATTGAACAGCAAAATGTAGCAAATTTTGAACACTGCCTAAAAGTGATGGGTCCGTAACTCGAGTGGAAATCGAGATGTAGGTGAGCATACATACTTATCTTCCCTCACCGTACACCTCCTCAGATCAAGGTTCTCCACAAACGTCTTCCTGTCGCTCGTTATAGCCACGTTCTTAGCGAGAAATTATCCAGCAGGGGGGTCGTTGTCCATTTTTGATCCGCGAAGAGCCGGGTACTGGAGACAGAACAGAAAAAGTTGAAAATTTTGAACACCGCCGAGAAGTGATAAGTTCTCAACTCGAGTTGAAATCGAGATCGTGAAATTGTTTCAACGTTAAAAGCAGTAGAAGATAATAAACTATCTATCAGGGGGTCGTTGTCCCTTTTTGAACCCCGAAGTTCAGTGAGCGGGAGATTGAATAGCAAAATATTGTTGTAATATAAATTTACAATTAGCCGTAGAATGATTTGTATACGAGCAACGCTCACAGCCATTCATTTCCCTAATTTTATCCAATTTCTCTTTCGTCGTGCGAAATTGAGTACATTTATGAATTGGATGATCAGCTATCTGTTTCTCTTTAGAGCAAAGCAAACAAGGTCGGAACTTATCACTCCCCTCATACTTTACTTGCACTGCAAAATTGTTAGTTTACGTGAACTCTTTTTTAGAAGTCTCTGGAGCATTGGACTTCGTTTTCCTGTAGTTCCGTTTGCTGACAGCAATTTGATACCATTACATGACTTTGAACCAATTATCATCTATTTCCTTTAATGAAGGATGATTATTGTTAGTGATCTGAATGAAAGGTGTTTGCATGGTGTCGTTCAATGATTTACAAATAAAGGTCAAAATCATCTCTGCAGAAACTCCCATGGTATCAAAATACTCTCTGACCATCCTGACCTCAGCTATAAATAAGAAAGGATATTTATGGTATGGGAAACTCAAGTCCACTATCTTCTGAATAGTATCATGAATTCTCTTTGATGGTGAAGCAAGAGCCTCATTGAAAAGAGCTTTGGCATCCTTATAGGATTGCTTTGACACTTCTAAAAATTCAATCAAAATTAAGGGTCTACCAAATATTTGCATCTTAAACAAAATGAACTTTTCGTAATCTGGATCTTCTTACCGGTTCACCACTGCTTCAAAATTATGTAAGAAATTTTCGAGGCTTCCCCCTTCCTGAGCATGAAACGTGGGCAATGGTGCTACTGGAGCTTTCAATTTTTTATGAGACACCACCTCACCGGCACGAACTGAAGCTATTCCGTCGTCATCAGAAACAGACAAACACTCGTCCAAAATCAGACAGGCTTCGATTAACTTATCTTTATATTTATCATATGAACAGAATTCCTCACTAAATGCAGACTCATCAAATGACTCCTCCGTAACAAAAAGAGTAGCAACTCTCTCATTGAAAGTTACAATCTCAGTCTCGATTGTCCCAAGTCGGGTCAATATAGTCTGCTGTCTAAGTTTAGGAAGAACAGTAATGTCGTCAGTGACGTCCTCATGGAGCTCAGTAATTTTTTTTCTAACATTCCCTCTCTCTGCCAAAAGTCTCCTTGATTTTAGTGTTCGTGACATGATGAACGGTTACAAATTTAATTTCGGTATAACAATTATAATTTATCTAACTGAGCACCGTAAAAATCCTGCACCAGGAACAAGATATAGAAATATAATTTCGATACAGAATATAATATCAATAATAATCAGATGTAAAATATTTTGCCACCACCCGAGAGAGCAAAAAAGTTTGTTCGATAACTGCAAACCATGAACATTCACTCCACAAAAATGATGATCTTCGAGCAATTAAACATTTCAAAGATCTGAGCAAAATGGTATGAAATTACACACACGAAGGGCCTTCTATTTTGCCAGTATAAAGTCCACTAAATGCTACACAGATACCGACCACGACAGACCAGCCCAACCGCCCGACCACACCATGACCATTGCAATCAATAGTCACGCCGGAGGTTCCATTTGACGGAAAAACTGACTGAATGTCACCAACTGAAGGAACTTCAAATAAATTTAACTTTGAAGTACCTCAACATTTATTAACATACATTTCAGAAGTATGAAATAATCTTTAGACGTTTCTGATTTCACAATGAGGAATATAGTTTTGATTGGTCATGGCAATGGTCCTGGGGCTGTGGAGAAGCGACGAGGTTGGGCGAGGCAACTGGGCTCCCTCGCGAACGCTTCTCTCACCAGTTCCGGTCCATTAGTCAAAAAACCGGTCAATTAGTCAAACAATCTTCCCGTGGAGCAAGCGACGTCTTCTTCTGCTCTGGGCAAGTAAGGCGGCCAGTAAATGGAGTTCACGATTTTACCATTTCCTTAAACTGATAGTTTTGATTGTCAGGACAAGGTCAGCCAATTATAGTCTGGAGCTACGAATGGATCCGTGAAAATTTTTCCTCACAAATTACCCTTCAATTTTATATGATTCGTAAACCCAGAACACATGAACAATTTTTTTGAGCAAGATCGTGTCGCAACAAATATTATCTTATCCTTTCTATATTCGTCCTTCAATATTTCAGAACATATTCGCTAGCTTTATATTCATGCCGTGTTGTTTGTGCTCATCACAAGGTAAGACTTGCTACCATCGTGTAAGCATAAGAATTGGGACGACAGCTCGACTGTACTCGGTTACTAGGTGACGAGATTAATGTGCAGTGAGTGCTTTCAGTGACGAGATTAATGTGCTGTGCGTGCTGACAGTGACGCTATTAACACCAAATGCACACCACAAGGAGAAATGTAGTGCCGGCATTAATCCGGGCGACCTCACTTGGATTTGGGTTACATATGGAATACGCTGAAGCTCGACGATTTGAAACACGACCAAATTCAAACTGATTGGTCGATTGTTAGGCAATTAAATGCCACATTTCTCTAAAATTCTCGTAATATAAGCTATTCAGAACATAGATATGTCTTCAAGTGACGCCATGAGGACACCATCAGAATCCATTAGCAGGCCAACCGAATCCCTAGCGATTCTACGCTCATTGACTCAGCAACCAAAATCTCTTAGTTCTCTTAGGAGTTTTCCGCTATGTATGTTACTTTCGTGTGCTCGGAGGATCGGACTAGACTAGTTGCAGTCCTACACGACCGGCGATGCCGTTTTTTTCGACTCGTCCGTGTTATCCCTCAATCGTTGCGGATTTTGTTCGTCGCGTGATTTTCAGACTTTTGAGACTACGGCAAGCAGACCAAGCAGACCTGACCTTTTTGGAATGATCAATATTGTCCTCATGGTTATGCACCGATCTCTCTTGTTGTGATCTCTCTTCTTGAGGATACAGCAGCACCTTACCCTCTTGGAGTTTTTCGATCAAATTAGGCGTATTTAATAGGTCTCTTTGCTCGTGAATGTCTGCTCGCGCAAAGTTGGGGCGGTAAACAGCCCCCATAGGGGCAGGATGAGGCACTATCGTGGTGAATTCCACAATGTAGTGGTCAGCACCTCCAAGTTTGTCGCAGACTGGGACGTTGCCAAGCACTCCTTATTCGGCATGACTAGTCCGGCGCGTTGTTCCCCTGGCTGGTTCGCGAACATGCGGTTCCGCAATATTTCCTACGATGAACTCCGTCAGTTTATTGCCAGGGCCTGTAAAATAACGCTCTCTCAGTCAATTACCGGGAGTTTAGAATCACAGAAGCTTGAAGTATTACTAGAATGCACTCTTCACACAGTCCCAAGACTACTTACTTTCCCATACTAAGTTATACAATTGATCCTACTGCCTGCAGTGTTTTTCAAGAGGGAGGAAAGGTGGCCAGTACTGAGATTTGTTCAAGAAATAGGTTGGGCGCTCTGAGCGTTAATCCTATCGTCGACTCGTTATACATACACGCGTTTCCCTTGCCTTCTTCAACTGATGGTTTCGAACTTTTACACTCAAATTGTAATGCTGTATTATATAATTGTGTAAATTTTGTACAATTATATTGAACAATAAAATGACACTGATTAAAAAGAAATCGGGTAAATGCTAAATAAATAAGCTTAATTGATGTTATTATTTTTTTTAATGACAAGGAATCGACTAATTGGTTCCTGGTCTCATGGCCGTCGCTTCTGACGGAGAAACGAGCGACAAGCACTCCCGCGACGCTATGATTGGTACAGACAATGCGATGGACATCGCAGTAGAACATCAATTTTAACTTCCCGCCGCCCTAATTTGCATCGGTATGTTAGCGCAATGATTACCGAAATCACTTTTAATTGCAACGTAATTGAAATGGAATAGTTTATTTTGTTTTATTTTTTTTAACATCAAGATAACATCAGTATGGAAGATCAGGTCGGGGGAAGATTCTTGGAGCCCCAAACATAACAATTTATTAGTGAGTAATGGAGCAAAAATCATCCATGGTTCAGTGCACGGGAGATATGGTTAATTTGTCCTAATATCATATTGTAGAAAGATTTTGGTTCAACGTCTATGCAAAACTTTTTGCCGTTTGCTGTACCACTGATTATTTGAAGCGTATAGATGTTCCGCAGTTCTGCAATCATTAACACAATCAGCTGAAGGTTTAAGGGTCATACAAGTATGTGCTCGTGAGCGAGAAAGCAAGATTCACTAGTATGTGACGGCAGCAAGAAACAGCATACGCCTGCCACACATATGTCCAGGATTAGAAGACATACTCCAGACTACTCTTGACTGTAGCATCTTCTGACTGAAGATCTTTTGACCAGGTCACCTTCCACTACCCACGAGGTGAGCACCTACCATGACTTCAGTTGCTTCTACTGACAGCAGCAAATTTTCAAGCCTACGAATGGGATAGAATACGTCACCGCTCGGTTCTGAGTCTGGTACTGACACCATTACGCTTCTTTTCGCCATCTACGAATGTAGGTTCCTTGTTTTCACTCGTTTAGCTAGTAATGGGAGAGAAAAACGCTTGTAAGTCCCCAAACTGGCCACGACTCAGTGAATGCGTGGGACAATGAAAAATAAGTTCAGACTACCGTTAACCACTGACGCTTACATGAATAAACGACAACATCAAACGACATAACATCGAGTCAAATCTCGAACGTCGTCGGTGAGGCTGCTACGCTAAACGGCCGAGTGCGGCCTCCTGTGGCCATGGGTATCGGAAATAATTCATCCGTTATTTGCTCGCAAACTTTACAATCTTTGAGGTAATTATTCCGTAATTGACTATATAAGTATACTGCTAAATAGTGAGTCAAATGTTCCATTTATATGGTATACACGTACAAACAATATCTACACCATCTTTACATGAAGCTTTTAATAATGCATCAGAAAGCATTTGACGCATCCACAATCACTGCTATCCAATATACCCTGTTGGATCTTCCGATGAATCAGAGCAACGAAGATCATTGAACTAAGCTGTTCTCAGATGTACAGTTCAAATAAAACTTTTCAAAGCGAAAGCGAAATGAATACTTAATATGTGTATGGACGGAGCAATGGAAGCAAAAATATTATTATTAGGTAACTAATTGACTTTAGAGAAGCTCGGTATTGATAACTTTTCATAGCAATGCACATTCTCATAGCAATGCACATTCTCATAGCAATGCACATTATAAAAATTATGTCGCATATGTTTTGTCAGTGAAACATGTATTCGAGTATGAATTTTGTAGAATATTCCCTGTTTCAGAAACAGTTTTAATTTATGCGATGTACAATATATTTGTTCCCAAACACTTGCCATGAACAGAAATAGTTTAAGACATTGTATGAAAAGCTCGTGGGTTCTCACAAACTCAATAAGCTTTTCCATTTCGTCTTTTGAATAGCTATGAACCTGATCCAATAGTATTGCCTTATAAATTCTATCATTTTGAGCCCTCGCACCAGAGTATTCGTATTCATTGGCGGTCGTTGGTAAATCTATTTGGACATGAATGCAATCCGACGCATTTCGGGAATTCCGCGAGACTGAAATCTATTTAATACTACGATATGAACGGCGCAACACAGCAAGGCAATAAATCCACAGCACCTGAAAGGTGTTCAGAAAGTAATATCTGGATCAGTTAATTTTTTTTTGCATGTTGAATTTTAGAATATTTAATAATTATTATACCTCAGATTCAGTTGGATTGGAACTCTTTTTTTTCAAGGTATTGAACAGTTGTTTGTTCATAGCGTAGTCTTTGGTTGAAATTTGGATAAAAGGCATATGAGAATAATAATGGTGTTTAATGAAGCACTCGATGGTACAGTAATGATTTCACAAACAAATTTAACAAAACTTTCATACCAAAACGTTTATTTTACGCGTCAAAAGATCCAACGTGTAACATCAATTTATAAGTGTGGAAAACACAATGTTGGTAAGGGAAATGAAGTATATAGCTTTCTGTCAGCCTACACATGCAAGAACTTATTCACACCTGGCATCCACGTAGTACATACAATGGGTCTGCAGCATAGATGGGAAAAGTTAAACATTACAACGGTTCCTATCTCTCATTAATTGAGGATAATTTATATCACTCACTAATGTAATTTATTCTCTTCTGGATGCTATTATATTTGCTTTTCCTAGATAGTACCTTAAAACAGTCAACATTAAGTTCTGCAATTGAAAAACTCGTGGAAATGGCATTGTACGGCGCTCTCGGTTTACTGATGGTGACTCGTAAATTTACATCACAGTGAGTTACAGTAGATAGGGTAGCAGCAGCTACTGAAGATCTCAGAGAATGCAAAACGAAGCGACAGATGATCAGACTTCTAGCTAATTTCGTTTATAAATCTGGTTTTACATAGATGTGAATAGACAATGATGTTTAATGGAAAACAAGAATATAAGTATAAATTATTTATTCAAATTACGGAGCAGCTAGCTCGGATACAGATTCCAGTTCAGAGTGTCATACTTTGGGCATGTAACCTGTGCCCCCCTCACACTCTGTTACCACTGGCTTCAAGTTACTCGCTAATGACAAGGGCAAATTATTGCTTGCGCATCCACCGATAAATTACCAACGATTATTATGAAAATGCTTATCAAAGAACAACCTTTTAGTATGTTGATTGTATTTTTTTTTTGTAATCGTAATCGGTAAATGATGTTTTCTTGCTGTTCTACATTCGTTTCCATGTCAACCTAAATTAATAATGTGATGTGTCCAAGTAAGTTAGCCAAAAGATCGATTAGCCAGCAGGACGACTTGCTCCACGTTTACCATTTTGGACTCGAATATCTAATCCAGCCTTCACTAACCTTCGTGTAATCCAGATGACGATTTTGGTAATCGTTGTCTACAATTTGTCCCTAGCGTATTTTTTTAATAAAAGAGTCTGCCTTTGAACACCACCGTGACGCGACGTGTGCTCCAGTCTGCCTCTAAACACCACCGTGACCTGATGCATGCTTCCGCCGGCTTTCAGCAGGAAGAAAAGCGAAGTGTCGAATGGAAATTATAACATGAAAATTCTGTTAATATAAAGTGCTGTATAAACTTCTTCCAGTCGGCAATATTGCTATTAGTGACAGAGTTATTTGTGAAAGCTATTTGTATCACTGTTTTATTGCTGTTAGATTTGATTACAGTGTCGTCATAATTAAAAATAAAAGTGATCATAGTGATCATCTTCAATTACACTGTGGCATGACATTGAAAACTAATTAACATACCTCGTGTGCTACTGTTTGATTTAAATTATTCATATTGAGAAAAAGTGATGATTAGCATTTAATTCATACCATCACCATAAAAATTCTACAGATAGTAGCAGCCTAGCCGGTGTATTTGGACCAGTCAACTGAAGGGAACTATTACGGACTTCCTGGACTGATTCCAAAAGGCAGAAAGATTTGTACGAATGTCAAATTACGACTCTGTATCTGACCATACACCGAATGGAGAGACAATCGGATGAGCTCAAGAAGATGTGACTGCACCTACTGCTATTAGGTACATCAAGCAAGCTTACCCCCGTCCTTCTCCCTACGCCCACCCCCTCCTTCCCCATTGAATACTCACCAGCTGTCTCTCACTGCCACCCCTCCTTCTCAGAGAATGTCCTCAAAAAAAAACTCTTTAACCTCTTCTACCTAGAAATCAATATCAGAAAAAGTCCGTTGAGGAAACGAATCGTTAGAGAGGGAGGAAAATTGTTTGAAAATGATACTGCCATACAACGCATAAAGTTCAATGCTGTTTTTCTACAAAACATCACGCAATACAAATATACTGAAGCTACGGTGAATTGGTACTTTGTCGGAAATAGATCGGCTGATTTAATGAGCAGAGCGGCTGAATGAACGGGCGGTGTAGGTGCCGTAAGCGAAAAAATGTACTTTATGAACGGTAATGTACACTACATAAACGTTTACTCTGATATATTTCACGCAGTTTTATGGGTGACAAGCAAGTCAATATTCTTTATGTTATTCCTATTAAGAACTCATATTCATTTACGCGCGCCCATGCCGAATATTAAAAAATACATCGTAGTCATATTGATTCCATTTCCATCGATCTACGCGATGGTGTTGGCGGTATCATCCCGTTCAAGGATGGTGGATTGAGCCTATGCGTAGTGCATTTTAAAAGAAACTAGAGCTATATAAATATAACGCTGGATATAAAAAAGGTCATTTGGTATCTAGCAATCATGAGGGTGGTATATGCATAACCATCGTACAAACAATAAGAAGTTCTATTCGCGAAACGTGACAAAATACACGATGGAAGTGTACATGATATTGACAGATTCACAAGTCCGATAACGTACCAGAGGGGTAGCGAATTCTTCTCAACCATAGCCAGTCTTGTAAGACGCACATTGCCTTTTCTACGAAAAACTTTACTGCCTAGCTGCCAATATGGCTCGAAACATGGCACACGATGACTCGGAGCAGCAAGATATGCAAAAATCAACGTAGGAACATGAGATTGCTACACACAAGAATATTAAAAAGAAAGCCATGGTTGGAGGTAAGATCACAGGAGAAGTAACGAAAAGTCGTTAATCGAAGAAGAACCAAGGAAGAAAGATGGACTCTTGTCGTCCATTATTTAATTACTAATAAATACCACTGTTCGTGTACCAAAAACGTTAGTTTGTGTTAAGGTTCTATACCGAAAACATGCTTGGTGAATCATCTCTCAACATGACAGGGCTAGAAGCCCCTACGGAAAACGTGAAACGGGAGTGATTGATATGTTTCCCTCCATCAACAAGAAATAATTAATTGAATCGAGTTTCGAATCAAAATTTGAAAGAAATTATCTTAGTAAAAACAGCAGTCTGTAAGTTTCCACATTAAGTTTCAAATGCTTTTCCAGCCTCCTAAACTGCTCTTTTCCATCATTATCAAGTCTTCGAAGAACAATTCGGGAAATGAAAGACACAACGGCTATCAGGATGTAGGGATTCATTTAATCTAACGTTTCGGTCACTATACTGCAACCATCTTCGGAGTAAAACAGGTCTGGAAAAAAATAAAAAAGGTAAATCAAATTGTAAAAGATTCAAAACTTGGCTAGAATTCTATCTATATAAATTTAAAATTTTTGACATTTCTTGATATTTAACATTTATGAAAGGATTCGATTGTCTAATTGCAATTGCTTCCGCTATTCTCAATTCTAACCTATCAGAAAAAGCATACATGATTGCGAAACAGTCAGTTATGACATTGGGGACGGGAGATTGGTGATCTTCAGTGAAGTGCCGGTGGATGCTGCTATTGCTGTAGCGGTGTTGCTTGCTTCTACGCTCCAAAGTGCAAGTGGTGTGTCCGATGTATGAG
>SDVV010035645.1:0-11034 GCA_016164225.1 Gammarus roeselii
AAATTATTTCTTCTCGATGGTTTGTTCCACTATATAGTAAAATTTAAAACCTATTTAAAACTTACTAAACGTTTCAACCATACAGTGGTCATTATCAACAGCTGCAAAGAGAAAAAGAAGGCAAACAAAATTTACAAGATAAGTGAGCGTCGCATGTATTTGGATTAAAAATATGGAACTAAAAAGTGAAAAGAAACTTAAGCGGAATTTTAATGGTTGACAATATTTAACCGGTACGCTGACTGCATGTCGTTAAGTTTCGGCTTCAATTTAGAAATAAAAAAGGATTCCAATATTCTAAGATTGAAGGAATAGAATTACAACACAAAACAGTAAAATCGTCAAAGATATTGGGACATCACACCTTTCGGCATGAAGGCGAACAGTAGAATGAGGAGGTTTTGCCAATGGTAGGTTAGTACGGATACTCCGTCCAGAATGCTCAGCAACTCTAGCTCTAAGTGAACGCGTGGTGGACCCGACGTATTCTGACGCACACTGAGCGCAACAATATTTATAGGGTACAGACGAGAGCAAACTTCTTGTGAGTCTATCCTTGAACCGAAACAGTGATCCAACAGTAAACTTATTTACCAGAACTATTTTAATATCAATGAAGGTGAAATACTTCGAAATCAAATTCTCAAGCTCGACTTTCAAATTTTCCCATTGGTGTCCGATAAAAGGAAGAGACTCGAACAATTTCATTTTCTCAACCGTACTGAGAGCAGGAGGTGGGATAAATTTTGAGTTAAAAAATATCTCAACTTGAGAATTTAGCAGACTAGATGGAAATCCATTAGATTGAAAGAAAGAGAACAAAAATTCAAGCTCAGAGTGCAGGAAAGTATAATCAGAACTAACTCTGTAAGCTCTATTAAGCAAAGTAGTTATACTGTTAAGTTTGCATTTGATTGTACACAAACTAAAAAACTTAAGCCCAATCCAGTTAACGTGTTTTTGCGAAACACAGACGTAATAAATTTATTTTGACTTCTGCTAGCAGCCCAATCCAAGAAAGAAAGTCTACTGTGCTGCTCCAGCTCCATGGTAAGCTTTATGATACTGTGTTTACTGTTCAAATAACCAAGGAACTTATGGGCATGGTCGCGTTCACGAAACAAAAGAAAAGTATCATCGATGTAACGTTTATAAAAGTGCGGTTTTATATTTCTCTCATCAACGTCGGTGCTGGTTAACTACTCGTTCGGGGATAACTTCGGGGAGATGTTGGAAGAAACGAACAAATATCTTTATGCCGCAGTTGTGATTGTCTTGTGAAAGGATAAATGTGTAAATTTATATTGACATCGCAAATAGCACAGAGACATACGACACAGTTTAATCATTCAAAGGCAGGAACAAGATTGAAAACTATCAAATAAATTTGATTTTCTCCAAAGGTATTGTTTGAATATTTGTTGAAGTATAATATAATTTTTTCTGCTAACTTTTCTAATGATAGAGCATCTGTGAAAAATATTTGTCAAATTATTTAATAGTAGGAATTTTCTGATGCAATAAGATGATGCACAAGGACATTCACCACAGAATGTCAATGCGAGATAATGCTGTGACACCTGAAGTAGCTGCGAGGTGCTGTGAGTATGATGAAAAAGAGTAAAAGGTTTAGATATCCGATACCAGGGACCACCTTCTATTTCCTATTGTTGCCTTAGCAAGCCCACGCCTCATTAACGCCCTTCCTCGACGCAAGAGTACCTGCTATCTTTGGTCTCTTGCCCTCCCTCTGCCTTCATGATCCCGAACAAGCTCATGCTCCATCGTCTTCCTAAAACGCAAGAGCCCTGGTAGGTTGAGCACTTGTGGACCTGCCTCAATGTGCCCCGTTCCTCTGTTTGCTTTTACTCTTTCAGCTCAAGGGACCAGAGCAGGGTGAGGAGGACCTGTCCCATTTTGCCCCATGTTCAGTAACCTTTGAACACACTTAATGCAAGGGCCGATGTATGATGATAACCTGCTCACGTTTACCCGCGTTCAGTGGCTTGTCTCCCCTCAGCGCAAGGAGCCAGACTGTTTTGAGGATTTGTCATCGTGTGCCTGGGCTAATTGGTTCACTATTTGATCTGGAGTGACTTTACAAAGCACTTTGTTAAGTCACTCCAGAGCATTCCGCTGGTGGTCGCGAAGAGGTGGTGAGAATCCCTTACAAACATAAATAACGATACTACAGAGGTGTTGTTTTGGCAGAGAGAAACACTTAAGGAAAAGGAATACGAGGTGAGGGTGGTGGTAGAAAGCACATAAAAACGATAATGAAAGAATGGTGTTTCACAGCAACGTTTTTGAGCTGGTAAGAAGCGTTTAAGAATCAAGTAGCAGTACAATTTGTCTCTTTATGAGGTGTTGTTGTGTCTGCTGGAAGTCCTTACGCAACAAGAAATAAAAGGTGAGCGTTCTATAGAGAAGTCACTGTGGTAATGAGTGACGCTTCAGCAACAAGGAATAACAGGCAAGTTCCCTAGAGGGGTGTCGCAGTGACGGGAGAAGTACTTAAGAAACAATGGATAACAGGTAGGTTCCCTAGAAGGGTGTCGCCGTGACGGGAGAAGTACTTAAGAAACAATGAATAACAGGTAGGTTCCCTAGAGGGGTGTCGCTGTGACGAGAGAAGTACTTAAGAAACAATGAATAACAGGTAGGTTCCCTAGAAGGGTGTTGTCGTGACGGGAGAAGTACTTAAGAAACAATGAATAATAGGTAGGTTTTCTAGAAGGGTGTCGCTGTGACGGGAGAAGTACTTAAGAAACAATGAATAACAGGTAGTTTCCCTAGAGGGATGTCGCTGTGACGGGAGAAGTACTTAAGAAACAATGAATAATAGGTAGGTTCCCTAGAGGGGTGTCGCTGCGAAGGGAGAAGCACTTAAGAAAAAATGAATAACAGGTAGGTTCCCAAGAGGGGTGTCGCTGTAACGGGAGAAGTACTTAAGAAACAATGGATAACAGGTAGGTTCCCTAGAAGGGTGTCGCCGTGACGGGAGAAGTACTTAAGAAACAATGAATAACAGGTAGGTTCCTTAGAAGGGTGTCGCTGTGACAGGAGAAGTACTTAGGAAACAATGAATAACAGGTTGGTTCCCTAGAGGGGTGTCGCTGTGACGGGAGAAGTACTTAAGAAACAATGAATAACAGGTTGGTTCCCTAGAAGGGTGTCGCTGTGACGGGAGAAGTACTTAAGAAACAATGGATAACAGGTTGGTTCCCTAGAAGGGTGTCGCCGTGACAGGAG
Organism: Gammarus roeselii; assembly: GCA_016164225.1. Classification (NCBI taxonomy): domain Eukaryota; kingdom Metazoa; phylum Arthropoda; class Malacostraca; order Amphipoda; family Gammaridae; genus Gammarus; species Gammarus roeselii. The sequence continues at coordinate 3,253 of SDVV010035645.1, forward strand.
AAGTACTTAAGAAACAATGGATAACAGGTAGGTTCCCTAGAAGGATGTCGCTGTGACGGAAGAAGTACTTAAGAAACAATGAATAACAGGTTGGTTCCCAAGAGGGGTGTCGCTGTGACGGGAGAAGTACTTAAGAAACAATGAATAACAGGTAGGTTCCCTAGAGGAGTGTCGCTGTGACGGGAGAAGTACTTAAGAAACAAGGAATAATGGGTAGGTTCCCTAGAGGGGCGTCGCTGTGACGGGAGAAGCACTTAAGAAACAATGAATGACAGGTAGGTTCCCAAGAGGGGTGTCGCTGTGACGGGAGAAGTACTTAAGAAACAATGAATAACAGGTATGATCCCTAGAGGGGTGTCGCTGTGACGGAAGAAGTACTTAGGAAACAATTAATAACAGGTAGGTTCCCAGGTGGGGTGTCGCTGTGACGGGAGAAGGACTTAAGAAACAAGGAGTAACAGGTAGGTTCCCTAGAGGGGTGTCGCTGTGACGGGAGAAGTACTTAAGAAACAATGGATAACAGGTAGGTTCCTTAGAAGGGTGTCGCCGTGACAGGAGAAGTCCTTAAGAAACAATGAATAACAGGTAAGTTCCCTAGAAGGGTGTCGCTGTGACGGGAGAAGTACTTAAGAAACAATGAATAACAGCTAGGTTCCCTAGAGGGGTGTCGCTGTGAAGGGAGAAGTACTTAATAAACAAGGAATAACTGGTAAGTCCAGTAGAGGAGTGTCGCTGTGACGGGAGAAATACTTAAGAAACAAGAAATAACAGGTAAGTCCCCTAGAGGGGTGTCACTGTGACGGGTGAAGTACTTAAGGAACAAAGAATAAAGGATGAGTGTTCCACAGAGGTTTTGTTGCAGCGGTGAGAATTGTTCATATAACGAGTAGTATAAGGCGGGTATCCAACAGAGGTGTTGTTGTAGTCTTCTGAAACACTTGATAAACCAGTTACAAAGGCTCGATCTTCTCCAGAGATGCTGTCGTGGGAATGAGTATTACATATTATGGGGGTTAAAAAGAACTCGAGTATTACATATTATGGGGGTTAAAAAGAATTCAATAAACACGGAATAATATGTTGGTCTCTCACATGGGTTTTGTCGTGACGATAAGAAGCACTTAAGAAACAAGGAATAAAATATCAGTCTACGACAAAGGCATGTAAAAGACAAAAAAATTGTAGCACAGAAAATATTGTTGGCTAGTGCGTTAGTACGAGCTATTTAAAAATAAGGTCTCTCACCTAAGGAAAAAATATCACGAACTGGCATATCGAGCTGTTTGTGAACTTGATTACGTGGAAACAGGAAAAAAAATAGATTTCATAACATACATATCTTGGACGCACTGGAATGGTATGAACAATACACCTATTTCAGTCTCGAAAATGCGATGAACAAATATTTTCGACCACACGCCCATGTAGACGAATGTAGGAGAGAAAGCATAGATGTCATGCGGAACTGAAATTACAAATTTAAATGCATTAAAAGCTTATTTATAAACGGCAGCGAGTATGCAACATATGAAAAGAGTTGTATAATATACTTGATATTGAATTACCGTTAGTTTTATCCGTTTGATGCAAATCATCCGAAGATGCGACATTACTTCCACTCGTGAACAAAGGCAATGACCACACTTGTAAAAGGTTAGATAAGTTGAATTATTGTGTTACCGCATCGTCAGCCAATAAAAAAATAACTTTTGCTGGGCTTCTGAAAATTCGGTAATAAATGGATGGAATATAATTTCAGGAACACGACGAGTCCAATTCTGATGTGATTCAAATGAGTATCTAAACACATTCCTCTAGTCCGTTATCTCACTCGGAGGGCAGCATTCACTTGTCTGTGTGGACGGCACATTAAATGTTCTCAGCTGCAGCACTGATCAGACGTTGTTGCTCTCGCTAACAAGTGAGGCTTTTTGTAGTCCATCGAAGGGAAAAATGGAATAGACGTATAGTTACATCGATTGAGATCATCTAATTTGCATTTTCTAAAGAATTTTGGATAACAAATGATACTTAAAATGTAATTGCTTGGCAAGCAGAAAAACAGCTCCTCCGGTCAACATTGGATTTCAAAACTACTCAGCGGTCAATATCCATGTCAGGAGCCACCGGCCACGTAACCCCATACATTGACTGAGAGGATTTTTCCGATTCATTTCACCTCAATATCTGAAGTGAACGATCCCAGGAACAGCTAATTATAGTTAACTTCACTAAACAAAAAGAGGTTTGAGATTTTCTCTCATGGACCATCTTATCCTAAGGGATTATAAAAGCATTATTCACACACGTCAACTAGTGCGACGCAAGGGCATGCATTATCAAACTTTACGTTGATCTCCGTGATGAGGTACGCTGAGTCCCTGCAAGCCATCGACAAACTGAGAGGTTCCGCCAAAATCATTATGAGTTAGCCCAGGACGCTCGGTGGCTGGAGATTGTTTCCAACTCCCGAGACCTTGCTCTGATTCTACGCGTTTCTGGGATGTTGAAGGCTTGAGACAAACATGAATAAAAAAGAGGCCAAACAACAGGTAACACCGTGATGTTTAGTCAGCATTGCTCATGATAATAATAGATCGCAAACTGTGGATAAATATTATCATGCATTTAACCTAAAATGAAATGAATTCACGTCTCAAAATTCATCCACGAATTATTCAGGAATTTGGTAATAGTATTTGCGCCTTCCAGACAATAGCAGTTATCACTTTTGATTCCAGATTCATACTCTCTCTGAGTCATGTTCTATTTGGATTCATTTCGATGGCAAGGCTGTTGGTTTTCATGGACAAATCAAGACTGGCATTTAATATAAACTGATGTTGGATAACTTTCCAGATATAACATAAACGATTATTAAATCTGATGATATTTAGCCGTTCGAGATTTTCTGTGATAACAAAGGATCTTAATTAAGGTTTTTAATTATTTGTATTGGTGACACTGTCCCACGGGATTCATTGTTACGCTGATGATGGGGCTGTTGGTTAAATCATTGATGTAATTGTCATAATTTTGATTAACCGACCAAACATTCAGAATCAATAACTTATAAAAATCAGTTTGTTTTTCATAAAAGCTTTTTTAGCCTAAATTCTTAGAATTGCAACACATTTTTATTTTACACTCACAGTTGTCCGTTGCGTTCCTCTACATAAAGTTAAAAAATGTGAATATAATATGATATTTCTCAATGAAATTGCAAAACGCCTTTATTTATTGGTGAAATCGGTTTGACGTTGTAGAATTTCCCGTTTTGTTTCCCCCGATCCCCTACGATGTTAATGGCTTGAACATCCTTACCTTTTTGGGCTTCTGTTAGCATAAAATCTACATTAAAATAACGGCCTAATTGAACGAAGATGCATTCGAGAAAACTTCCACCCAACTGAATCATGGGTCACACAAAAAAATGTCCGCATGCGGCGGACAAATCTTTTAAATTACGCAACGGGTGTATACAATAATACTGAATGAACACATTAATGAACGGTTGACTGGTAGAAATAGGTCAGTATATCCACCAAACTATGGCAACCATACGTAAATCAAGCCACAGTGATCACAGTTTGCAATCAAGAGTATCCCTACAGATACCTGGATGCATGGCAACCATACGTAAATCAAGCCACAGTGATCACAGTTTGCAATCAAGAGTATCCCTACAGATACCTGGATGCAACAACCACGGTTTGCTATCTAAAGGTTGTCCATCTGGCAACTAGACACACTACTTACAGATTGCCATCGAAGACATCCCTCCTGGAACCGAGAGACGATATCCACAGATTTGCATCAAATGTGTCTCTATCGGAAGATGTATAATCATATGGCGAGAGCATGTATTGAACCAGCGATAAATAATAAAATAATCAAATAAATGCATAACATTACATTCTATTCTATCAGTGACGCAGATAGAATACAAGCAGAAGAAATATTATCTATCTAGGGAAAATGCCTTTGCCTAACGTGTAACACAATATCCTTTGCAAAACCAAAACTGCTGACACGAAACCTATCGATATCCAAAGTCCTACGGTATCTATCAACCCTGCTGTCTTGAATATTTTACTCGAAAAGCGCTTTTAGTTTACAACTAAACTAAATTCACCTAGGTATTACACCCTAGATACTTCAACAGGGAAATTTCAAGTACACGGCAAAGTTCATACCGCGATAGGCACTATTCCAATCACGTGTTCATTGCCGTCGATGAGCACAACGTTGACGACACTCGGAGTCATGAATTCTGCTCACGCTCTGAGATTTCTTGGTCTACGTCTTGTCATCAGTGAGGAGTCCTCTCAGTTGGAGAGGCTCTCGCAAAAGCACAAGGTTAGGGACTGGGCAAGTGAACCTGGCAAGCTATTATATTTTGGCACGGGAGCGCACCGCTCCCTGTTCGCAAGCTCCCTCACATCGCTGGAAAGAGCCCTGCTAATCGGCCTCTCTAGCCTTCTAGGCTGCTTGTTATACAGAGCTCTCGTGACGTCAAACACAACGTGATGATCACGCGGTGGGAAATCCTTGCCGCTCCCTACGGAAAATACTTAGAATAAAAATCTACGTTACATCTACATTATACAAACACCATTTTGCCAACTTCTGTCCTCAACACAACACTATGGGCGGTTTAAAAAAAAATGCATTTCATAAGCACAGGATAATCCTTCAAAACCTAAAACACATATCCTAACAAAGGGCTTTGTAAAGAATCGGATTTAGGCCAACACTAATGATTTAATGGTGAACACATCTTAAATTTACTAGAATCTAAACCACGGAAAATCCTATAGGATACGACGTTCAAGGGGCGGTGACCTGCTTTGCTAGCAGCTGGGTGTGGAGCATTTGACATAAGTGAATTAGTATGGCCACCAACTCGGATTTGATCAGATCAGGGCAGCGAATTTACAAATAGAAACATTAAAGCATATCTAACTAGCTAAAACATATCCATTTATTACACATACAACAAGATCATCAAAGCATCAGCAGCAGAACGCGTTATACAGACTATAAAACTTAAGTTGGGAAAATATATGCATGCAAAAAAGACTGAACGCTTTATAAATGGTTTGCGAGTACTTGTATCAACTTTCAGTATGACACCACATTCATCATTAATGGGACGGAACCCATTTGACGTTTATTTGTTGAACGATCCGAAGCAAATTCGGGCTTTGCTAACGGAAACGTATGAAATACGACGTAAAAGAATCTAAGTACCCAGTACACAACCAAAGGTGGGAGCGTGCGTACGCTTACAGTGCAGTGATCCTAGACTCAAGATATTTAGGCGAGGACACGAAGCAAAGTTCACGAAAGCAGTGTTTCGTATTTCACGTGTTAATCAAAAACATTACCTTCCGACCTATGAAATAACACCACTCGATACTGATGAACCCATCAAAGGTTTTGCCTATAGGCAGGAACTAGTTCAGTGTGACAAACCTTATATTTATGCCATCAAGGTATTGAAGACTCGAATTAAATTATGAAGAGAGCAAATCTACGTGATATATACGGATTATCCCGGCAGCAAACCTACGTGGATTAATGAAGGAAACGTTGAATCGTGATGTGTGATAAACGTACTTTGGACCGTAAATTGAATTTTTATAATAAAATAAATCAACTAAAATCATCCGAACGAAGTCAACTTGTCGAACATTTAAGTGATAAAAAAAAAAAGAAGTTGGAATCATCTGCGAGATATTTAGAAATATAGAGAGCGGAAAATTGGTCTGTGATAAACTTACCAAGTCACGGGTAAACAAATTCAACTCAATAATAAAAAAATTAGGCAGTAAATCGTCCGGGAGTAAATCTTCCGAGGCCAAAAAGAAGACATTATCAACCGTGCGTGGAGGGTTTCTGTTGAATTTACTCTAACCCACAGCAGTCAGTTTTTTGACAAAATAATCCATGGATGAATCGGTTTACTACTAAGTTCCAAAGTCCAAGATGGATAAGCTTACAACAAAACATATTGGCGGTAGCGCTACACCCATATCTGTCACAACAGGGCCAGAAATGGCAGAACATAGCAGTACGTATCACTGGCAAAAATTGAGTGGACGTGGGGACGATATGCTAGATTTGAATAAATCACCTGAAATATCACTAAAATTATTTAATTTTATTAACAGCCTCTGTCGCAATAGCATAACTACAGAGTCCACACCGGAAGCGATCAAACAAAAGAACCCACACAATGGCGATGATGTTGCAATAATATATACGGACTCATTACCGCCCGTTGCTAGGACACTATCCCCAGGTTTGCTTCATTATCTTTAAACCAACTCAGCACTTATATTTAATTCGAATGCGCTTGTTAGTCATCCCAATGTCCAAAGCCGTATTCACGTACTTGATCTCCTAAGAAGTTTATTGGTAAATAAGTCAACGATACCCCAGACGTGAATGCAATCGTTCAGTCATTCCTGGATAAAATGCCTAAATCCTTTCTTAAAAATAAATTATTGAAAATTGAAGAGAATAAGGATGACATAGATGCGTTCTGGGACACATTTTAACACACGGTATCACCAACATAACAATGCAGCATTGGTATACGATCACTGTATAAATCACAGAAAAACATAACCTAACACGCAAAAAACAGATGAAACGTGTTTGCCGCTCGGACCAGTTGGGGGAGGTAGTGGCACTTACCTAGCAACAGGTATGACCATGTGCGAACACCACAATACTGACAAGGGGCCATGACTGGCAGATAACATGGAATAAATATATCCCTATCAGCATGGAAACATACAAAATAAACATCATACAATATATAAATACGTCTACAATAACACGTATCATTACACTGCTACAACAATAAAATATGCAAAAACGCTGCGTTAATTATCGCACCTTAGGGGAACGATTGACTGCAGAACGTTTCGTGACTGGTACTGATGTGTTACTGAGGCGGTAGCGTGAACGATGGGGAGAGGCTGACAGGGAAGTGGCACCGTGTTCGTACTTGTATGACCGCAAGGTGGCAACAGGTAATATCCTCGTTTGAAACCGGTATCGGTCTCGTTTAAAACAGGTAACGCGTGCCTCCATCTCAGGCTGGTGCAGGTGAGAAGAATCCCAGGGCATATTTGGTGACAGCGTCTTGGTTGCATCATGCTTACATAAACGAATATATCTATAACCGAGTTCTAAATAAATCATTGGAACATTAGCAAGCATGGAGATGTCACGTTTTTCAACACATCGTCTAATGATATATACTATAACTGTGATTGTAACATTGCTGATTATATTATTTTTCATCGATCTACAAATAAGCTCGTACGTATATAAACAAATCACATGCGATGTGACATTCGGTCATAATATGACGGCGTATATTTCAAAGAAAAAGAAAATCGTGGGGAATGCTGTAGGTAAAACAATCGGAGAAAAGAACAAGACGCTAATTGAATCTATGCCACGTGTAAAATGATCAATAGCGAATGACGTAGAAATGAAATCAAGGTTGAAACATTCATCATGAACGTATCCGGAAATCAACATTCGTGCAAGAAGAATATGTGTGGAGTATTAACCTTTAATACACCCTGTAAATTATTAGATACCTGTAATTATCAAAAATATCTTATAAAAATGTATGTTTGTCATTACCCCAAAAAACATTCAGCGGACACAGCATTGAAAATGCATTTATGCAATATGACATGCAGCGAATTTGCAATACAATATACCCAAACATTGAAATGCTAATACCCTTATATA
>SDVV010035646.1:0-11034 GCA_016164225.1 Gammarus roeselii
AATGAACAGGCGTGAGTGAAGAATGGTTGTGAATGGTTGATTTTGACGCTGCTCTGATGTGCTTTCCCGCCCTTGGCATCCCGCTGTCGGGATGGTCGTGGGTGGGGGGGGCCCGGCCATTATGACGCGGCGGGGGTAAACCAGTGAAAACTGTGGGCCCTGCTGCTGACGACGGTTCCTCGGTACATTCGGGACCCAGAGTGTAAGGTGAGGGGCTACCGGCCGGACCCTTTAGCACAAAAGGGCTAAGTTGTGTGAATGTGAGGGTGTGAGGTGCGCCATGCCGTCGGCCACCCCCCTTTCTGGGGGATGCGGCCTAGTGTCTGTATCTGTATCTGTATCTGTCTTTTCTAAGGGATGGAGACCAGAATTGAACCGCATACTTGAGATGCGGTCTAACAAATGCATTAAATAACTTGAGCATACTGTGTGGGTTTTGTACGAGATAGTGCGGGATATCATAAAACCTAGCATTTTGTTGCCTTTCTTGGCAGTGTCGTTACATTGTTTGCTGCTTCTCAAGTCGTAACTAATGATGACCCCTTAATCTCTCTCTTCGGTGACCGGAATGAATTTCTTTCCGGACATTGATTATTAGTGTTTGAGATTATGAGGACCTATGTTTAAAATGATGCATTTGTCTACATTAAATTCAATTTGCCACTTTTCTGACCAATCAACAATTTGTTGATTGGATCTGCTGACACTCTAGTCCCGTTTGCACTTTTCCTCCGATCTTAGTATCGTCTGCAAACTTGCTAATGTTTGAGAATACGTTGCTTTCCAGATCGGTAATGAATATTATAAAGAGAACTGGCATTAACACGGATCCTCTAGGCATGCCGCTTGTAACATTACCCCATGGGGAGGAAGCTCCGTTAAGTGCAACTCGCTGCCGTCTGTACGTGAGCTAGCATTTTATTTGTTTTCTAAGCCCGCCTCGAATGCCGATGCTGAGCAATTTACTAGTTAGGCGTTTGTGGGGGACTTTATCTAAGGCCTTTTGAAAGTCAAGGTAAATGATATCGATAACAAAATTTGTGTCGAGGATTTAAATTATGTTTCTGAAAAATAGTAGCACATTCATAAGACAGGAACGGTTGTGTCTGAATCCATGCTGGGAGTAGTCAATCAATTTGTTTGATTATAAGACTGTAATTTTATCCGTTATCAAACTTTCCATCAATTTGCCAATGACTGAGACAAATTGGATGGTAGTTGCCGGGACACTTCTTGTCCCCTTTTTTGAAAATTGGGGTAACGTTGCCCTCTATCCATTTATAGGGGCAGGTGCCACCTGTGAGAGATATGGGGGAAAATGTTTGATGAATGTTCGACGATTTCGTTTCTAGTCTCTTTTAGAATTCTGAGATGAATTTGGTCTGGACCTGGAGATTTGGTGACTTTCAATTTGTCGTATTATTTAATAAATTCGGAGGGGGAAAAGTTCATTGTGCTGAGGGCTTCAAATCGTTTCGCCGCTATGATATCCTCAGGATTAGGAATATCCTGATTCTCTAACGTAAATACAGAACAAAAGTATTCATTAAGTAGAACACTCATTTTGGTGTCGTCCATTTCTAGCTCACCAACTTCGTTCTCGAGAGGACCTATTACAGATCTTGATTTTTTTTTCGAAATATCACTAAAAAAATGTTTGGGATTAGTTTTGGAATTGGCGGCAATTTCATTTTCATAATCTTGCTGCTTACGTTTCGGGACCCTCTTTAGATCTCGTCTGCTATTGGAGTTTTCATTTTTTGCTGCGTCGTCATTTGGATGTCTCTGTTTTATCGAGTGTTTTGCATTCTTTCGAGATTGATGGCGCTGCAATTCTCCTTTCCAGTACTTGGGCTGATAAACTGCTGCTTGCCTGTTTTTGCCCGGGATATGCTCATGTTCAATACTTTTAAGTGCAGTCAAGAAATTGTTAAGCAATTGATTGACATCCTGTCCGAAGGTTATATTTGTTGACGCTATTGACTCTCTAGACCCATCAAAATAAGCAAATCTGGAGTTGGGGACTTTTCCGCTGTTTGTTGATGTTTTCAACTCGACCTCTATCAATAAACCGATACCGTTGGGATCACTAGTTCCGAGTGGTTCGCCTACTTCGACGTTCGTGACATGAGAGTCAATTGCACTAAATAGAATATCAAGAATGTTGCTACCTCCTGTAGGTGTCATCATCATTTGGGTCATGAAACTATCGTCTGCAAAATCAATCAGAGGTTGGCTGGTGGCAGTGCATTCGTTTGTTTCCCAATCAATGTCAGGGATATTGGAGTATCCAAGCACAATATTGTGTTGTGTTGTGAAGACATCGACGAGGGTGTTGTAAAGATCGATATTATCTTCAACCTTGCCCTTAGGAGGGCGATTGACGTGAGTTATTTGACATTTTATATATTTCTCGACTACTTGGATCGATACTATGTCCTGCCTGTTGTTTGGAATGGTGAATTCTAACATTTGCAGAGTGTTTTGTACGAGAAACAGCACTCCTCCGCCCTGTCGGCCTTGTCTATCTTTGTGAAATAGTGAGTAACCGGGAGGAGAAAATTCACCTAAATAATGTCTGGTGCTCAATTTCATCCACGGTTTCGTGGTTGCTATTAGGTATTCATTGCATGAATACCTAATTCTTCGATTTTGTCTCGGAGACTTCTAGCGTTTACGTCGTAGCATTTGAGAATATCCTTATTGACATTGACTTGGTTTGCTTGACTTGTTTTGCTTCTACTCTGAGGTCTTGTGTCGGAGCCAAGACTTTCGTTTTCGTTTACACGGGTTGTACTAGCGGAGGTGCGACTACTGCATCTAACTCGGACCGGATTGATAACAGGAACTTTATTGCAAGAACCTTTGGTGGTGTTTTTATGAAAACTTGTATTTGTTGTGTATCTCGTGTTGAAACAGGCGGCGGCCGCGGGGTCGTTTCGTCGGGCACTGCTGGCGGAATTGTTGGCATGATATCGTTTAAGTTTTTTTTACTTATTTTCGTTGACAAGTCCAGCGCTGATGTTTTTAATGATGTTTTCGGTGGTATCAAGTCCATGCGTGTTAATGCGAGCCTGGTTGGTGATTCTAGTTATAGTGTTTTGGGTCGATCATCGTATCCCAATGATCCGAGAAAGAGATTTTCTTGGCTACGCAGAAAGTTGCTAGTCGATTGTTTAGTAAAATCATTTTGCTTAACTTACATCTACTTTGGTTCTAATAGGGCTGGATGCCAATGACATGAAGGTTTGCGTGTGAAGGTTTGATGTTGTTTAGCATGGCTTCAACTTTTTTCCATGTCGATTCCGTTTGCAACACGTCTTTTGCTCCGACTTGTATTATAATTCGTTTAGATGAATGTATCCTTTCCTTCGCAGTTATGCCTTCGACCTCGTCGATTTTCAAATTATCTTTGACGAGTATTTTCAGTTGAATTCTCCCGTTTCGCTGATTTGATTTGAAGTAGGTGACACTGTATTCATCAATCACAATAAATGCCTCTGTATTCTGAGAGTATAATTCATCGAGCAATACATCGAATCAGAAACGTGTATTGGGTCGAAAGTGATGAGGTTGTGGTCCAACGTGTGTTTCATTGTCATAGCGTGGCTGGCTCCTACTAACTACAGTTGTGTACAGTGCCTCGCTAACTTTGACTGAGCTTTCTATCGGTTCAATACGACCGTTTGTCTCAGCGTCTAGAGCTTAAAGCTTCTTGGCGAATTCGGAGTCTAGGTGCACTTGGAGTTCTTTCACTTGATGATGGGTGGCCTCGGTAGTTTCTTTGACTGCTGCTAATTCGCTGCTTATCAGATTTTTAAATCCGTGAAATTGTTTCAGCACGTTCCCAAATATTAATTCAACAGCTAGCAATCAGGTAACCGTGTTGACTGTCTCTGTTATGAATAAGCTATTGGATGAGACTGTCTCTGTTTTGGATAAGCAATCAGAGGCGTGACTGATTTGTGCTTTCAGTTGTTTGGTTTCCTATGCCGCTTGACAAAATTTACAGCACAATGTCTTGCATTTCCAATATGCGGGACTGCTGCACGAAGTCATGGCAGTGCCAGAAGAACTTTTACAATCCATTAGTTCGGGGGCGTACGCGGTGTGGCAGATGCCACATTCTAGCATAGCTTGAACCATCTTGGACTGTTGTAGAATTTACCGGTGGGAAAATGGATCGTTAGCTTCAGTTCTATTTCTTGTGATTTCTTGTAGACAGCAGATGTGAATGTAATACTATAATTAGGTGCGGGATGTGACGATCATTTCGACATTTCGAAAATGGAATTAAAACGGGAATGATACTAATGTGAGTCGGATGCGCGTATCGTCGGATGCGCGTTAGCGCACGGTTACTTCCTATTACGGGATTTGGGTTGTATGCAAAGCTAACTAATTCGTAGCTGCTCCCATCTGCTTCTCAATAAAGGAATGATATCATGATTCTGGGCACCAACCTTGTACCAGACATGACCGGCGGAATATCAGAAGATGACGAAAAAAAATAATAACATAACAGTAAATGGGGTGTTTTGAAATCATAGCACGATTCTAAGCTGCAAGATGTAAAGTGGTACTGTACAACGATACTATTTGTAACAAGATACTTGTGGTTTTGTTACAGAGAACCGCCCACGTTTGACAATGTTGAAAATCGTAATACCAGTAACATCTTAGAATACGTTATTGACGCACAGATAACACGTGCACAGTTAAAATATAGGAGAAACAAACTGGAGCGGCCATCTAACAGGGCTGCATCCTAACAGATTTGCCCTAACAGTTCGGAGATCCGTTTTCAATTTATAATTATGCAGTGACAATACCAGTTTCGTTCGAGATGTTCAAAATCAGTATACCCATACCCTTAATAACATTGATAAAGTAGAAACAAGTAATATGAGCTCAGATGAAATAAAAATAAACTAAGCTAAGGTAGAAATCGAACTAATAGAACACAAAATAAAAAACAATGGAACTGATGCCACTGTTTTTTACAGTGTGGAAATAGTTTATTTCCTGATGTTAGTCGGCGTCAGTCTGAAGATGCAGACAGAGTAAGTCACTTGTGGGATTAGTTCCTAGTCATCACGACACATGAGAACATTATTTTCCTTTGGCGCTCAACACTCATGTTGGACGGAGCAGCTTCATCTGGTGAATAACAGCCAGACGGGGTTGAAAACATGGAGTTCAACAGCTGACGCAACCCAGATCATGACAAGAATTCAAGAAGATGTGACTGACTATGGGAGACGGACAGCTCTCTGCCATCATCAAACGGACGGCTCTCTGCCATCAAAACACCACCACAGGTTCTAGCAAAAAAGTTATGATATCAATCCAGTCCGAGTTAGATGCAGTAGTCGCACCTCCGCTAGTACAACCCGGGACCTCAGAGTAGAAGCAAAATAAGTCAAGCAAATAAAGTCAATGTCAATAACGATACTCTCAAATGTTACGACGTAAACACTAGAAGTCTCCGGGACAAAATCGAGTAATTAGGTATTCATGCAACGAATGAAAGGATCGACATAAATGCAATCACGAAACCGTGGATGAAATTGAGCACCAGACATTATTTAGGCAAATTTACTCCTCCCGGTTACTCACTATTTCACAAAGATAGACAAGGCAAACAGGGCGGAGAAGTGCTGTTTCTCGTACAAAACACTCTGCAAATATTAGAAATCACCATTCCAAACAACAGGCAGGACATAGCATCGATTGAAGTATTCGGGAAATATATAAAATGTCAAATAACTCACGTCAATCGCCCTCCTAAGGGCAAGGTTTAAGATAATATCGATCTTTACAACCTTCTCGTCGATGTCTTCACAACACAACACAGTATTGTGCTTGGAGACTTCAATATCCCTGACATTGATTGGGAAACAAACGAATGCACTGCCACCAGCCAACTTCTGATTGATTTTGCAGACGATAGTTTCATGACCCAAATGATGAATTCACCTACAGGAGGTAGCAACATTCTTGATCTTCTATTCAGTGCAAGTGACTCTCATGTCACGAACGTCGAAGTAGGCGAACCACTCGGAACTAGTGATCCCAACGGTATCGTTTTTTTTTATAGAGGTCGAAGGTTAAGAGAGTCAATAGCGTCAGCAAATATAACCTTCGGACAAGATGTCAATCAATCGCTTAACAATTTCTTGACTGCACTCAAAAGTATTGAACATGAGCATATCCCGCGCAAAAACAGGCAAGCAGCAGTTTATCAGCCCAAGTACTGGAAAGGAGAATTGCAGCGCCATCAATCACGAAAGAATGCAAAACACTCGATAAAACAGAGGCATTCAAATGACGACGCAGCAAAAAATGAATACTCCAATAGCGGACGAGATCTAAAGAGGGTCCTGAAACGTAAGCAGCAAGATTATGAAAATGAAATTGCCGTCAATGCCAAAACTAATTCGAAACAATTATTTAGTGATATTCCAAAAAAAAAATACCTGTAATAGGTCCTCTCGCGAACGAAGTTGGTGAGCTAGAAATGGACGACACCAAAATAAGTTTTCTACTTAATGAATACTTTTGTTCTGTATTTACGTTAGAGGATCAGGATGTTCCTAATCCTGAGGATATCATAGCGGCAAAACGATTTGAAGCCCTCAGCACAATGAACTTTTCCTCCTCCGAAGTAAGTAAATAATACGATAAATTGAAAGTCACCAAATCTCCAGGTCCAGACAAAATTCATCCCAGAATTCTATAAGAGACTAGAAACGAAATCGTCGAACATTCATCAAACATTTTCCCCCATATCTCTCACAGATGGCACCTGCCCCTCTTAATGGAAAGAGGGCAATGTTACCTCAATTTTTTAAAAAGGGAACAAAAAGTGTCCAGTCAACTACCATTCAATTTGTCTCAGCCATTGGCAAATTGATGGAAAGTTTGATAACGGATAAAATTACAGAGTCTTATAATCAAACAAATTGATTGACTACTCCCAGCATGACTTCAGACACAACCGTTCATGTCATACGAATATGCTACTATTTTTCAGAAATAAAATTTACATCCTCGACACAAATTCTGAAATCGATATAATTTACCTTGACTTTCAAAAGGCCTTAGATAAAGTCCCCCACAAGTGCCTAACTAGTAAAATGCACAGCATCGGTATTCGAGGCGAGCTTGAAAACTGAATAAAATGCTAGCTTACGGACAGACGGCAGCAAGTTGCACTTAACGGAGCTTCCTCCCCATGGGGTAATGTTACAAGCGGCATGCCTCAAGGATCCGTGTTAAGGCCAGTTCTCTTTATATTATTCATTACCGATCTGGAAAGCCACGTACTCTCAATCTCAAACATTAGCAAGTTTGCAGACGATACTAAGATCGGAGGAAAAGTGCAAACGGAACTAGAGTGTCAGCAGGTCCAATCAACAAATTGTTGATTGGTCAGAAAAGTGGCAAATTGAATTTGATGTAGACAAATGCATTATTTTACACATAGCTCCTCATAATCTCAAACACTAATTTTCTATAACCGGAAAGAAATTCATTCCCGTCACCGAAGAGAGAGATTAAGGTGTCATCATTAGTTACGACTTGAGAAGCAGCAAACAATATAACGATGCTGCCAAGAAAGGGAACAAAATGCTAGGTGGTATGATATCCCGCACTATCTCGTACAAACCCACATAGTATGCTCAAGTTATTTAATGCATTTATTTGACCGCATCTCGAGTATGCGGTTCAATTTTGGTCTCCATCCCTTAGAAAAGACGTTATTAAACTTGAAAAGAATCAACGTAGAGCTACCAAATTCCTCCCCTCGCTGCGGAATAAATCGTACAAAGACAGGCTACGTAAGGAAAGCGTCGATCGAGCGAGCATTTTCACTCTAGATACAAACGGAGAGACTAGGAACAATGGATACGAAATCGGTGGGAAACGTTTCTCACTCGACTTCACGCACAATTTCTTCGCGAATAGAGTTGTCGAAGAAGGGAAGAAACTTTCACCAAAAGTTGAAAACAGCAATACAATCGAAACGTTCAAGTCGTGGCTCGATAAGTTGTACATACATCGCCGATAAATAGCTGCACCGTTTCTTTTTCCTGTTGTTATAAAAAAAATGGCACATGAAGCTCCCGTAGACGTTCTACTTCAGAACTAATCCTCTTGCTATCAAAAGGCAACCTAGTTTGGGCTAATAGGCATATTGTTGTCGTCTCACACTTGTAAACACTTGTGAACATTTCGATCTGCTCGGTATTATCTTTGCTAGTATTGTGCATCTCAGATCCAGCAAGCCAAAGACGCTGCAATTGTTCATGTCATTTATGTCCCCCATCTTGTCTAGACCACTTGGCCTGCAGTCAATTAACTTCCCAACTATTTGCCCTGTGCTCATACATGACCTGCATCATTCATAAAATAGGCTACTTCACCTCTCGTCCCACTGTTTTTTTTTCTAATATCATTCGGACAACGTCCTTTCAGGTGAGAACGGCTTCATTCTTGTCATCTTCTCGATTTTCATTCATGTAATCGTTGGTGTCATTGACTTCTTCTCTCTGTCTGAGATCAACGCTTTCACCACCTCGGTTCTCGAGATCTCCTGCTCTACCTCGTCTCTATGTCTCAAAACCGAAGCGATGAGTGTGTCAAACTGAGTTTTTTCTGTCCTTGCATTAATCGAGATCCGTAACTAGTACGTCTGCTAGATGTTGCCACTTCCACATGCCTCTTCCCAAGCTGAATCAGCGCTTCCCAACACATCTGCTCACACGTCATTAGATCCCTCTAGCTCCTATACCTGTCGGAGTTCAGTTCCCTCCGCGTGTCCTCCACAGCAGCCTCTCAGGCTCGCGTTCCTCGATTTCTTATTTGTCTCTCGATTCGTTTTATATCCAACATTTAATCTTTCGCAATCACCCTCCCTCTCACTTTCAGGTCCCGTCATCTATTGGTCGTCTACCGCTCATCTTTGGACAACGCAGACCTTCACTTCACTGACTCACTAAGATCCTCGTTAAGGCGTCCCATTTGGTGCAGCCCCCATATAGATTATTCTGTTTTTTTCTCTCCTATGCTCCTCAGCTGTTCTCTAATCCAATTCCCATTTTCTTTTTAGTCTGCCAGTACACTCTGGTCTCAGGCTACCTTCGCTGCTTCACCTTCCCTTCATTCATTTCGTTGACATAATCATGCACTTCTTCTGAATCTCTATAAGTTCAACGAGCTTACTGTTTGATCCGACTCAGCAATCCGTGTGGCTAGGATTATTTATCCAAGCAGGAAGTCATTCAGCTTCTACCACCGCATGTGAATGAGGCTCTATCAGGTCCTTTTTTGAGGGTGGCAGTTGAAGATGTTTGGATAAACCTACTGGTTCTCCTCGCACTAGTTCTCCAGGTCCACTCGAGCTTCGTCAGACTCTCTTAGCAATTGTCTCCCGGACTTTTTTTTCACTCTGGCTCTCACATGGGCATTGCGATCTTCTCCGCTGAGGAGGACTGCCATCTGGTTATTAACGTTACACCTGCATTGTTTCACATTGTATCGACCTTACGAGCATGTAACACCACCGCCAGTCTCCGATTTTCTATCAACACTGCCGTGATCCGGTCAACGAACCCTTTTTTTACCAGTCCTCAATTCATCAAATCGCCATATCTACTCAGAGCCCCACTGATATACGCTCTCACCTTCAGTTGTGTACTGGGCACTTCAATTCTTTTAAGTCGTATTTTTTACATTACAAACTACAGTGCCTGAATTTGTTCTGGGTCGTTCAACAAATAAACGTCAAAGGGGACACGTCCCATTGGTGATAAATATGATATCATACTGTATGTGTTCACAAGTGTTTGCAATTCGTCTATATAGCGTTCAGTCTTTTCATCGTGCAAATATTTACCCAACTTAAGTTTTATAGTCCGTATGACGCGCTCGATTGTGGATGCTTCGATGGCCTTGTTGTATGTGTAATAAATGGATATGTCCTTGCTGGCCAAATAAGCTTTAAAGTTTATGTATGTAAATTCACTGCCTTGATCTGAACAAATCCGAGATGTTGCCAATACTAGTTCGTTGAATATATTATCAACTATTGCAATAATGTTTTTAAATGTAATAGCTTTCAAGGGTTGTACACACAGATATTTGCTGTACATATCAATGACGACCAATAAATATCAAATTCCGTTATTTTTATCAGCATAATCTTTCATATAGGCAACATCCGCACAGAGAATCGATCCAGGACGCGCAGCTTCAAACATGCGTCTGCTAAATTTCAAGGGAGTTTGTTTAAATCGTGTAAAAGTCTCTGACCCTTGTAAAAAATTTCAACATCGCGTCTTGTTGTGGACGGACAAATATTCGTATAGCTTTGATGTAGGGCCTTCGCGCTGGAGTATGACCCAACAGCCTCTGGATTGTAGTAGACACTCTCTATTCTAATTCACTACTAAACTCAAATCTGGCATACATTATATTTTATAGGGGTAACACTTGTTCAAATTCATGTCCTGCAATTTGAGCTTTAATCAAGGGTTTTGAAGTACTTAGGTGTGTGAAATCAACCAAGATGTGCCCATGTGGTTTTTGTTCCACATGTATCTTGTACACGGAGATGAACAGTTCAATCTTGTCTTGTGCAAGGAGTGTTTTGCCAAAGTAACGTAATTGATTGACATCGCGCACGCGCAGGATAAGAAAGTATGTTGTGTTCAAAGATATTGTGCGGTGGAATGGATTTGAGTGGATGAGTGATTGGTTTACATATAACGCGCTGATATTTGCACACCGACCCCGACAAAAAACAGATACAATGATATGTAGAGACTCTGATTTCAACATGAAATCGTCATACACAACAAGTAGTTTACATGTAGTTTTCTTTGCTAATGGATGGAATGCGACTTGTTCTGTGTGTATTTTAATTTTTTCATGTTTCCTTACAAGAAAGTGCTCTGACCCTTACTAATTATTATTCCCACAAGAACACTCTTCCCACTAGATGAGAACTCGCTCCCAAACAATCGTGCG
>SDVV010035647.1:0-11034 GCA_016164225.1 Gammarus roeselii
CTTTCCCGCCCTTGGCATCCCGCTGTCGGGATGGTCGTGGGTGGGGGGGGCCCGGCCATTATGACGCGGCGGGGGTAAACCAGTGAAAACTGTGGGCCCTGCTGCTGACGACGGTTCCTCGGTACATTCGGGACCCAGAGTGTAAGTTGAGGGGCTACCGGCCGGACCCTTTAGCACAAAAGGGCTAAG
This sequence comes from Gammarus roeselii, assembly GCA_016164225.1. Classification (NCBI taxonomy): domain Eukaryota; kingdom Metazoa; phylum Arthropoda; class Malacostraca; order Amphipoda; family Gammaridae; genus Gammarus; species Gammarus roeselii. Next base: position 190 of record SDVV010035647.1, read on the forward strand.
TTGTGTGAATGTGAGCGTGTGAGGGTGTGAGGTGCGCCTTGCCGTCGGCCACCCCCCTTTCTGGGGGATGCGGCCTAGTGTCTGTATCTGTATCTGTATTATTATTAAGCTGATCTTCTATTTCTATTAAAAGCCATTTCTTTCTAAAATTTGGAGAGAGATGATCTGTGAGATGAATGGTTTTACCCTTTCCTCTTCAGGTTGGGAGAACCAAAAAAACTCAGCAAGCAAAATCAACAAAATTTGTGAGTATTATTTTTGAATCATTCATTATGCTAATCAACCTCGTAGAACTGACATTTATTATTATAAAAAATTAAAATATGTTGAATAATTGTTTGGCATATCTGCATTTTTTTGCAGCAATTCTCTGGCTGATTCTACTTTGTATTGATTGACGTGTTGAGCGAGCATCATTGCATCTTACCGTGATAAAAAAAAGAAGGATTGAAATGGTAGTAAATTTTCAAAGTATAGCTATCTTCTTGACGCAATCATCTTAACTTAATTACATAATTTTTCCAAACATTTGTTAGTACAAATAAACTGTAATTTAGGGCTGAAAAAAATTTAAAAGTTGTGTTTTTATATATACACCTTGCAACGTCAATTAATTTGTTCTCTGATTTGCTCTCATTCCATTCAACATCTGTGAAGAATAAGTCAGCAAAGAGAAATATGAATAAATTGCAACTTTATAGTTTTGTTAGCATGACAACTGTTAGTTTTGTTCAGTCATGACAACTGTTAGTTTTGTTATCATAACAACTGTTAGTTTTGTTATGACAACAGTTAGTTTTGTTATGACAACTGTTAGTTTTGTTCAGCCATAACAACTCAGTTTTGTTCATCCATGACAACTGTTGATTTTGTTCAGCCAAGACAACTGTTAGTTTTGTTCAGGCATGACAACTGTTAGTTTCGTTAAGTCATGACAACTGTTTGAACTGATATTTAAAGAGGCCCCCCGCACCTAATGCTGTCACCTTTATCGTTGTGTGATAGAGTCTCAACAGCTCATGACTTGTAGCTATAAGGTTCAATTTTGAAAGGATTCAGTAAGTCGTTGTCATGTTTGTTTCTTTTTTGTTTAGCCCCTACAGATGTGCCCACGCAAGCGGATCCTTGAAAAACAGTGCACAAGGTGGCCCATATCGGTGCTGCACGAGCTGTGCCCGGGACTGGAGTACTCAGTGTCGGAAGAGAGAGCTCCTGGCTTGTACTATCCCTTATTCAATGTTTCTGCAGTTGTCGAGGGGCTACGTTTCTCTGAAACAGGTGAGTCAGAGCAAGCTATTTACAGTTGCAGAGCTGCAGATGGCCTTGGCTAGGAAGGCTTCACACAAGAGGCTGTTGTTACTGCGTGCACCAAGCTTCTCTCACCGGCTTGGGTGTTGGTATTGTTAGGTAGCAGCATCAGTTGTACGCAGACGGGGTGTGCAATAGTGCTGCTTGTTTTATTCCTTGATTATTAATGGTTATGGCCATTACGTTTTCATGTTCATGTAGATGTTGTCACTCTTCCCATGTTGAAAATGCATTAGATTGTACATTTTTGGGGTTCACAGCCTATTAATGAGTTTTATTCTGTAAAGGGATTGTGTTTACATGTTGATTTTTCCAACTTGTGGCTACATGCATACAAAAAAACTGGTTGATGAAATGTTGCTTGATTGTATATATTTGCTCCACAACATATTAGCTTATTAAATTTAAATTGTGATGAGAACAAGAATATGTTCTGGAAAGAGGTGATGAGGTTGAAAAAGAGGGAGACCGAAAAGGAGGAGGTTGTGATGAAACATGACATTGTTCAGTTGTTTTGTAAAATGGTAATGTACAGAAAAGGTGGGCCGAGTATTTTGATCAATTGTTGAATGTTGAGCATGTTAGAAGCTGACATTGTGGAGGTGGTTGGTGGTGCATGGATGACAGTTATGGAATTAAGACTTGTTGCGGACATTACTTTGGAAGAGGTGCAGGAGGCGGAAGAGGTGATGAGAGCTGGTGAAGCCCATGAGTTGGACGGTGTTACGACCAAGTGCCTGAAAAAGGGTAGGACTAAGGAAATAGATTGAAATGCTTCAACTCAAAGGGTATTGATTTGTTATGTGTTGTTGGTAAGTTGTACGGGAGAGTGCTGATCTAAAGGATTAGAGCTCACGGATGGTTCAATTGGCGAGGCACAGTGTGACTTCAGGAGTGGTAAAGTGCGTGCGATCAAATTTTTGCAGTGAGGCAAGTCTGAGAAGTATCGTGTGCAGAGGAAGGATGTGTTCTGGGCCTACATGGATTTGGAACAGGCCTACAACAGGATCGACAGGGAAGCTCTTTGGAAGGTATTGAGTTTGTATGGAGTGGGCAGAAAACTGTTGAAAGCGGTGCAGAGTATCTATGTTTTTAGCAGAGCATGTGTTACAGTGGGAGCCAGGTGAGTGCTAATTCACAGTGAAAGTGGGACTGAGACAAGGTAGCGTTGTCTCCCTGGCTATGCAATCTACATGGATTGAGTGATCAGGAAGGTGAACTGAACTGTAATGGATCGTGGCTTGGAGCTTTTGGAAGCAAATGGTGGGAGTTACAAATGAGTCAGTTACTGTTTGCGGATGATGCGGCACTGGTGGCAGATTCGGAGGAGAAGCTGTGTAGTCTAGTGATGGAGTTTGGTTGAGTTTGTGAGAGGATTAGTTTTCGAGTTGACTGGGGTTAGAGTAAAGTAATGAGATGTTCTAAAATTGTCGATGTGAGCAGAATTAGTGTTTTCCTAAAAAAAATTGTTGGAGGAAGTTATTAGGTTTTTCAAGTACCTGGGCTGTCATGTGGAGAAGATTGAACTAGTGGAAACTGAAGCAAAGTCGCGAGTGATGGAAGGGTTTGAAGTGTTAGATGAACTGAAGAGTGCAATGAGCTGTAGGACGTTGGGGTTAGAAGCAAGAAGGTTGTATGAGTGGGTAGTTGTCCCAATGTGTGCTCTACGGAGCTTAGAGTTGGGGGATGAGATGAGGAGAGAGAGATGAAGGATGAATGTTTTCGAGTTTGAATGTTTGAGGAGCGTGGCTGGAGTAACGCTGATAGAAAGGATCTTTTACGACGTTGTTCATATTAGAACAGGGATTGTGAACTTAGAAAAGTGTTGATTCGCGTGTTCCGAGATGGTTTGAGCACAAGTTGATGATGGATGATGGGAGATGGGTGAAAAGGGTGATGGAGTTGGAGGTGAGTGAACACATGTATGTTGTGATCTAGTTATATAAAAGGTTGTTAAAATATGTTGAAGGTGGAGCAAGGTTCCAATGAAGACAAGATATTTTTATCATAACATTTTGGATAATGTAACAATAACAAGTAAACAGGGTACTTCTCAAATGAGCATGAATTATGATTGTGATACTATAATAAGAGCAGCTACAAGTCAAGGTGTATGATTGATATTGTGTAGCTGTTATGATATCCGAATAAGTTTACAATTACAGGAACACGGAGGCTTATAATTGTAAGCGATTAAAATAGACAAAAAGAGACAGTGCGTTGTGAATGAGAAGTGTACCCTACAGTGCCCAACTACACACTGCTGCCACGACTGCCAGTCTTACATAAAGGCAGGCGCCTTGGGCTCTTGCATGAGAAGAGAATTGTCCTATCAGGGAGTAGCCCCACCGTTTGTCAACCTCTGAGGGGCGTGTCCCCCTAGTTCCATATCTCTTATTGGCTCACCATAAATATCCCAAACTCCTTCATTTTGGTAGAACATACAGGGCTATGAAGGCAATAGAGAATAATTACATTGCCAGCTGCTGCTACCCCTATACTGGTCACCAAAACTGCTGATCTCGTTACAACAGACAGGCACAAATCGGGTCTTCGATGAGTAACCAAATCCGAGGACATACATCTGTTTGCTAAAGGAAGCAATTTTCGGGGGAGGCTAACCCTAATCCAGCCGCTCGCATCGTGAGAAACTCACCTTATATTATAAGCGTTAACCGGAGTGTTATAACATGTAGGCCTAGAGGTAGACCGAAGCTTTAGTGGATGAATGGCGATAAGCAGTTGTTAAGAAGGAGATACATGAGTGTAGAAGTAGCAAGAGAGCGTGCAATGGATATGTGTGTACGGAGAATGGTTGTGCATGCATGATTTTGACGCTGCCCTGATGTGCTTTCCCGCTCTCGGCAGCTCGTTGAAAATCAAGATGGTCTTGGATAGGGGGCCCGGTCACTATGACGCAGCAGTGGTAAACCATCACTGTCGGGCCCTGCTGCTGTCACTGACCTCGAACCTCACTCATGAACCAGAGTGTGTGTTGCTGCGTCTTCCGGCCGGATCCTTTAGCGGAAAAGGGCTAAGTTGTTTGAGTGTGTGTATAAGAGGAGAGTGAGGTGTGTCTTGCCTTCAATAAGACCAAATCCTGGGCGATTCAGCCTTGTGTATCTAAATTTCAATCTGCCTCGACTAACGAATTTCTTCACGTAAAGCGTCCGACTGGTTAGCCTGGCTCTTTAAACAGATACATCATAAATTTGTTTAGTTCTGTGCAAAATATTTCAAGTGTAGATTTTTTTATGTAGTAGGTAGTTGAAGTGGCTGAACTGAGCCGAACCTAAATTATGACACTGCTAAAATTGTTTATTTGGCACTCATTACTTATTATTACTATAATTTATGTTATATATCCGTTTGTAAAATCAAAGGCTTCTGTTGTGCACTCGTTTGAGAATTTTGGGTTCTTTGAATTATAATGCAGGGTCAGTGCAAAATAATAACATTCAGGATCTACCTAAGTGCTGTAAATTGGGTCAGTATAAATTGTATTATAAGTTTTGTAAGGCTATATATATTTGTTTCCACATTGAACATTCATCATTAACAATGCATTTTTCCGATCATATTAATCTTCGATCATTGTTCTTTTGATGAATTTTATCTCAGGAATTGATTTATGGTTTCTCCAATTTTGTCCCCAGCCCCTTCAATAAAAAGAGCCAAGTTCAAGCTGGCCCAGTTGACCCTGAAGTGCGTGTACGACATCGATAACGTGCACGAGGGCTTGCCAACGCCTATCGAGAGGAAGGAGGCTAAGCGCAAACTACACTGCACCCCAGCAAGGAAACTTGCTGTCTGATCAGTCGCAAACTAGGAATCGTGAATGACACGGACTTGCCAAGACAATGAGCGTAGTTATGAAATCCGCAGCAGTTTTACGTACTTTTTCTTTGTTTTCGTTGATATATTTTTTTGTGAAGGTATCTCTTAAACCACCCGATGGGAGTGCACTACTGACGTGCGTAAATCTATTTGAAAATGAAGGACTTACTGTATTTAAAATGATGAGTTACTGTGGCTTACCGGACTGTCTCCGCAGTCACTCACCCCTGTACCACTCTTGTTTATGTTAGGGTCAGAGGCAAAGCAGAACTTCCGTTCAGCAACAGTGGCGAACCGAAAGGGGTTTGGTTGACATTTCTCCACCCTCTGCCACCGAATCGGTTGCGCTTATTTTTGTTAGCGCTGGAGGCAATTTTGCACCATGACCAGCGGCTGGGGTGTTTATGAAGCTCCTCACGTTTTAACAATGTTGTTCTTGATACTTGTTCCAGTGTATGAACATTGAGATGACGTTCCTGATTTTTTTATATGACCACACTAGATGTTGTTGATTCGTTCTAATTTCTGTTCTTTGTTAAATAAAGGATCAGAGTGTTAATAGATATTTTATTAGCTATATTTCTCAGCCTCAGCGGGGAAACGAAGGTTCACAAAGTGCCGTTGTTACAGTCGGCAGAATGAGTCAAATATTATTGGAAATGACATTTGACTCCAATTAAAACTATGTACAGTAGCGAAAAAAAAATCGTTTATGATTAAAGATTCAGATAAATCTTCAATGTTAATTTTCCGCTCGATGTTTGAATTCCTTGAAAATATAATTGATATTATCCATGAAGAAGGGTTGGACAGATATTAATACCGTAAGAAATTTCCATATGAAGTTAAATTCCTCGTAGGAAAAGTAGTTCGTTCTTTCGGTTAAAGACTAACCATAAACTAATTTTCTGTCGCTACCGTACGTTGTTCCGTCTGTATTCTGTATTTTTTTTGTCTCATTCTAATTATGAGTTTTTAAATTTCAGATTATCATTATTTTTAATATAGAGTTTTCTCGTACAGCTTTAAGGCTATCCTATCATGCAATCCATCGTTGGTCGGGGTGGATGAACGATTAAGGCTATCCTATCATGCACTCCATCGTTGGTCGGGATGGAGGAACGAATAAGGGTATCCTATCATGCAATCCATCGTTGGTCGGAGTGGATGAACGATTAAGGCTATCCTATCATGCATGGTTCGAAACAGAACAGGGATGGTGAAGAAGTTGGAGGACAGAGTGGATTCGCGTGTTCTGAGATGGTTCGGGCACATGGAGAGGATGGATGAAGGGAGATTGGTGAAAAGGGTGATGAATGCTGAGGCGAGTGGTCGCAGGCATAGATGTTGACCGAAGTTTGGGTGGATGGATGGTGTGAAGCAGGCGTTGGGAAGGAGAGACATGAAGGTGGAGGTGGCGAGAAAGGGTGCAATGAACAGGCGTGAGTGGAGAATGGTTGTGAATGGTTGATTTTGACGCTGCTCTGATGTGCTTTCCCGCCCTTGGCATCCCGTTGTCGGGATGGTCGTTGGTGGGGGGGGGGGCGGCCATAGTGACGCGGCGGGGGTAAACAAGTGAAAACTGTCGGGCCCTGCTGCTAACGACGGATCCTCGGACTGCACTCGTGACCTAGAGTGTATGTTGAGGGGGTACTGGCCGGACCCTTTAGCACAAAATGGCTAAGTTGTGTGAGTGTGAGGGTGTGAGGTGTGCCTTGCCGTCGGTCACCCCCTTTCTGGGGGATGCGGCCTAGTGTCTGTATCTGTTTTATGCAATCCATCGTTGGTCGGGGTGGATGAACGATTAAGGCTATCCTATCATGCAATCCATCGTTGGTCGGGGTGGATGAACGATTATTCATTTTATAGTTCATTAACACTTTATTTAATTTATTTTTTCTCATGAAGTGACACTATTTTTTGTGCACTTTTTTCGTGGTGATCAATTTTATAATTGTTATTTAATTGTGTACCGTTAGACGCCCTCAGGGTCTCTAGGTTTGACTAAGCGTTGTCAGTTAGTCTAGACCCACCTATGGCGGGAGAATTGCACTCTGAGTTCAGCTAGGCATTTTGGTGATGAAGGGATGTTGATTTTGATCTTGAAGTGTGAAAGTCTTTTAAGGCATCTCATGACACAGCGCGCAGACGGGACTACGCGAGTCGACGGGGCTGGCGTTGAGACGAGGTGACCCAGAGTAATTGAATGTAAATCTTTTTGTAAACCTGTGTAAAAGTCTTGGTGGTCTCACTCTGTGTGCACTAGTGTGCGTGCACACTACACTTGGGAAGTTCTTAAAGGTTTGAAGCGGTGATTCGTTTTGTCGAAAGATTATTCCTGAACGCACCAGCGTGCATATGTGCCACAGCTGATATTTCTAAAATATTCTGATTTCGGTAATGTTATTTCTCTCGCACACGAACGTGTGCGAGCCTACCAGTATCGGTGATCTTCATGCCCCACGGGGGAGCCAACGATGACTAGTGTCCTAGCCCCGGTGGAAATAAGCCTCTAATCTAATCTAATTTATCACTGAAAAGGCATCATGGAATACTACAATTGCGTTGACTTATTTTTTCGAGATGCAAATATTGAAAGTTGGTAAAGAGGAGGCTCTTGTGGATTACTTTGATAATATTGAATGTTTTAAGCATACTGACAACCGAATCCCCAGAAAGGGGGATGCCTATGGCAAGGCGCTCCTCACACTCGAAAACAAACGTAGCATTTTACGCTAAAGGGTCCGGCCGGGAGACCCTGCAGAATATACGCTGGGTCAGGAGTGCGGTCCGAGGTCAGTGTTAGCAGCAGGGCGCGACAGTAAAACTGGTTTACCCCTGACGCGTCATAGTGACCGCCCTCGACCATCATGTTTCTCAACGCCGCGCCTGAGAAACTGTAGGTCCCACTTGAGGCCCCTCTGCATCCTGGAACCTTTGCTCCCTCCTCTCAAATTTATGGTAAACCTACCCTGTACCTACGTTAAACCTATTCTGAATCTACGTTGAACCTACTCTGAATCTTCGTTAAACCTACTCTGAATCTTCGTTAAACCTACTCTGAATTTACGTTAAGCCTACTCTGAGTCTACGTTAAACCTACTCTGAGTCTTCGTTAAACCTACTCTGAATCTACGTTAAACCTAGTCTAAATCTTCGTTAAATCTACCGTGAATCTGTTAAACCTACTCTGAATCTACTTTAAACCTAGTCTGAATCTACGATCAGCCTACTCAGTATCTGCGTTAAACCTACTCAGTATCTACGTTAAAACCTATTCGGTATCTACGTTAAACGTACTCTGTATCTATGTTGAAACTGCTTTCATTTATTTATTATTTGCTTCCATGTTCCACCGGAGTCTCAACGCGAAGTTAATGCAGACTCCCCCGTAGGGCGGTCGAAGAGTGGTGAAGTAGGTGACGCGTAGATTATGAGTAGGTTAAACTTAGATTCGAAGCGGTTTAAACGCGGTCACAGTGGGTTTAAACACAGTTGGAGTTGGTCTAGCAAAGTAACAGAGTAACAAAGTAACAGAGTAACAAAGTAAATTTGACATAGGCACCAAGCAAATTTGATGCGGCTACAAAGAAAATTTGACGTGTAAATTAAATTTAACAATTTTAAAAGTGAGTAGGCCTAGTACGTACAAATCTCACTAAACAACGGATGTCAAGTGAGTTTAACCTAAAACAAGTATGAAAAGCAGGTTTATTGCAGTCGCAGTTGGTCTGGTGTAGAGGAGTGGTAGCAGCTCCCTCCGTTCACCGCCGGAGCTCCAACGTGTAGTCACTGAGGGCTTCTTCTCGTGGCACGACGGTCCGTTGATTCTGCACAGCTTTGTGCACGAAGTTGAAGTAAAAATTTCAATTAGTGTGCATGGAGGACAGCGAGTTCGGGATCGGAGACTATTCAGACCTCGCTACCTCTACACTGACTCGCATAGGCCTGTGTGTTTTCCGAAAGCGATCAGTTTTTCCGGTGTTCCGTTTCTGTGAGCAGGCGTTGTAGGTTGCACAGGGGACTCAAGAAGGCTCGTCGGGCTGCTGCGAGTGCATCACAATCTACTAGCAAGTGTTTCACGCTGATTGCCACTTGGTGGCAACAGGGGCATGGTGGTGCGTTCGGTCCCATGTCTACGTCCATTAGGTGGTGTGAGTTATCCACGTGTGTCCCGTGCATAGACGGTTGATGAACACTTGGTCTCTCCTATTAAAAAACCTGGTGTTCCATTCTCTTAATGATGGCTTAACTGCAAGCATCTTTTGTCCACTTTGTTGCCAAGAGTCATTCCATCGTGATGTTATGCGTGAGTTGATGACTGGGAACCAGTCTCGGTAATGTATAGAGATGAATTGTTCCTGCTGGGTAGACATCCGTATAGCGAGGGAATCTGCGCGTTCGTTTCCTCTTATTCCTGCGTGTCCACGGATCCAGCAGAACTCGACCGCCTGGCTCGCCTCGGACATTGTGAATCGGTCGTGTTGTATTTTTCTAAGGGCAGGGTTATCAAAGTGCTGAGTTTTCAGCTGGATGAGAGAGAACACTTAGACTATCTGAAAATATAACAGGTTTAGGGTGGCGGTCGCTTTTCGTCATGGAGATGGCCAGTTCGAGTGCGTGTAGCTCTGCAGAAAATATAGAGGCCTCGTGGGGTAGGGTGGTCGAACGAGAGGCCCCTTTGCCTATGGCGGCGGCTCCCACTCCGTCCGGTGTTTTTGAGCCGCCAGTGTATAAATGGCGGTGCTCAGAGTACTGTTCATCGAGTAGTCGTGAGAACTCTCGGCGGTACGTGTTGGTTGGGGTTGTTGCTTTGGGGTACGTCTGCAGATCTAGGTTGACCAGTGGTGGGCTGCTCATCCACGTTGGTGTGTTGATTTGAAGAATTCGATAGAATGAAGGCTTGATTGCTTTGCGTCTGATGTTCAGCGAGGTCAGTATGTTATCCACGCGTAGAAAAAAGGGTGGGCATATGTTCTTTTTAGCCGCAAAGAGGCGTTTATCAAGAATGTTGGTGACATCACTGAGTGCTGAGTGTTGGGCTATTGATGTAGCTCCTTGTCTTGAAATAGTACTGTAGTGAGAGTTTGTCTCTCCGGAGCGGAAGAGGAAGTTCGTTGGCAAGCACGTTCAGGGATTCGATGGGTGTGGAACGGAACGCACCGGTTGTGATACGCAGGGCGTTATTTACTATGATTGTGAGAGGTTCTAGGGTGGTTTTGGCTGCTGAACCGTAAACAATAGCTCATAGTCAATGCGTGAGCGTATTAATGTTCTGAATAACGTCATGCCGGTGTCCATATCGGCTCCGAATTTTAAGGATGTTACAGAGGATTAGTCCGGTTGCTTTTTTGCAGGGGGTCTCCAGGGCTGCAATATGAGGTCGCCATGTGAGTTTAGGGTCCCACACAAGACCGAGGAATTTTATTGATTCTTCGTATACTAGCGGAGTGTTGTTTAGGTTTAGGGCTGGTTTTAGGTGTAAGCCGGGCACGAGAGTGAAGTGCATGCTTTTCGTTTTGGGGAGCGAGAATCTGAATCCGTTTAGGGAGGCTCAGTTTCCGACTAGGTTTAGACATTTCTGGAGTTCCTGTTGGATTGTTAAGAGGCTAGGGTGCCTGTAGCTTATTTGCAAGTCGTCCACGTATAGTGATGAAAGCAATCTTTTGTCGCGCGGGAGAATGTCTGCTATCTGGTCGA
>SDVV010035648.1:0-11034 GCA_016164225.1 Gammarus roeselii
GTGAGGTGCGTCTTGCCAGCGGTCATCTTTCCCTTGAGGGATTCAGCCTTGCGTCTGAAGTTTTACGTCCCTTTATATTGAGTTGAGACCAAGAAACACGGATGCCATTTTAAAGCAACGTCATTTACAAGTGTAAGAAGACAACAAAAGGACTTTTGACCCAAACTAGGTATCCTTTTGATAGAAAGAGTATTGATTCTGAAATAGAACGCTTAAGAGAGTTTGACGGTTACCGATTGATATCCAGATCACTTGCCACAGTAGTATTGATGGTGTGATTAATTTCGATGGTAAAAATAGACATGAAGTCATCGCGAGGCATAGAAGTGCACTGGGGCAGGGTAGAAGTGTTGCTATCATACGTTGATATGCATCTTTCCGTTGCTCACATACTGCGGCAGCCATCACACGGTGGTAGATGAGTGACCGCAGCGGCATCTGCAAAGAAAAAAATATATCATGAACAGAATTCGGGTCCACAACCTTCTCAAAAGATACATGGCACTTAATCCTGCTGAAAGAAGACATTGTGTCAAATAATATGTCTCCTTTCTGTGACTATGAGACATGAGTTTCCGTTACTCGATCGAGGACAAGACTGAGCCGATGTGATGTCACTCATGATCCCAGACTTACATCAGTTAGCCCCCGTCATGTTCTGGTAACAACGTCATACAAGGTCATCAAGAACCATTTGAGCAGCTGGTGCCTCGATCGCTCTGCGGCCACAGGCTCCCGAGCACCTTTAACTGTCTAGCAGAGCCCAGGCACTTCATTTGATGACACCTTCAACAACTTAAAGATGGGGTAGACGGCAGCAGCCTAAACGATGGGGACCGAGATGGGCTTAGGGGCCCATGACAATGAGGGCCTCCACCAACGGCTTTTAAGTGTTTTGGGCTATGAAGGACTTAGGGGTGCATGGCACCAGTGTACACTAACACTAGTGTTAGTGTACACTCAATGACACTGAGGGCCTCTACCTCCATCTTTAAGCGACGTAAGCTATGATGGCATTGAGTGCCCATGACACTGAGGGCCTCCACCACCGTCCTTAAGCGACGTGGGCTATGATGGCATTGAGGGTGCATGACACTGAGGGCCTCCACCACCGTCCTAAAGCGACGTTGGCTATGATGTCATTGAGGGCCCATGACACGGAAGGCCTCACCACCATCCTTAAGCGACGTGGGCTATGATGACGTTGAGGGCCCATGACACTGAGGACCTCCACCACCATCCTTAAGCGACGTGGGCTATGATGGCATTGAGGGCCCATGACACGGAGGGCCTTCACCACCGTCTTTAAGTGACGTGGGCTATGATGGGCGTTAGGGGCCTATGCCAATGAGGGCCTCTACCATCGCCTTTCAGTGACTTGGGCTATGATGGGCTTGGGAGCCAACGGCACTAAAAGCCCCCATCCCGCGACGAGAGCAATGATGGGCCTCATGGCACTTAGGGCCTCTACTAAAATCTTCAAGCAGAGTGGGTTATGATGTGCTCAGGGGCCCATGGAACCGAGAGCCTTCACCACCAGCCTCAAGCGACAAAATAAGTGATGAGTTTAGAGGTCCCATATCATTAAAGGTCTCCCCAATCGCTCTCAAGCGATGAAGGATACGATGGGCTTAGGGGACTATGTAACCGAGGGCCTCTATAACTTCGTCCACGAGACGTAGGCTGTGGGGGGCTTAGAGGCCCATGGCACTGAGGGCCTCCACCACCCCCAATACTCGATGAATTGCTTGTTGATACAATAGTAATCTATCATTGATGTTGTGAAAAAATATGATAATAAGAATCCTGCTGAGTGGGAACGAAGGGCCTAGTCAGGAAAACTATAGCAAGAGCCTAGTCCAAACCGTCCTCCAAAGGGGCGACTGAAGGGTCGAATCGCCGCCGGGGCGAATTCCAGATTGGATTTGGTGGTCACTGGAGTCAGTCACAACCCCTTCTCCTCCCTCCCAACAGCCCCTCCTCTCCCTCAGCCAGTCTCTCTGTAGGAACCTGCAGCCACCTCAACCGCTGAGTCGTTAACTGGCTTTTTGCGGTTATTGACTGGTTGGAGTCCTAGACATGGACATAAAGTCGCTGCAAATACACCCGGACGCAAAGACCTGTCGAGAAATTAGGTGTTGGAAAATCGATCTGAATGAGAAATAACATGAATTTGCAAATAAATGAAACGCCAGTAGTATGTAGTTAAAACAATATTGGAGTATATAATAAAGTCTATCTGCGAATATGTAATATAAATGAAGACACAAATTCATGTTTAAATGCAAGGCCAAATTCCACAGGAAGAAGGTTGGCAGACAGCATGACGGACCTCACTCTTCTGGCATGCACTTGTACTCTTACCAAACTTGAGCCTTCTAGCGCTACACATTTCGCGTCCGGAGTGAGCGCCTTGATTTGTGTCAGCAGCAGGAACCGACAGCTTTCACTGGCTGTCGGTTCCTGCTGCATCACAATTGCCGGTTCCTGCTGCATCACAATTGCCGGGCTCTAATCTACCACGCCCATACCGTTTTTCAACAAGACGCCAAGGGTGGAAAGTTATTCAGCTTAGAGCACCGGGCCACGCTGCTTGGAGCACTCAAGTCGCTGCTTAGAGCACTGGTGACACTGCTTGAATTACTCCGGTGACGCTACTTGGAGCACTCGAGTCGCTGCTTAGAGCACTGGTGACACTGCTTGGATTACTCTGGTGACGCTACTTGGAGCACTCGAGTCGCTGCTTAGAGCACTAATGACGCTGCTTGGATTACTCCGGTGACGCTGCTTGAAGCCCCCAAGTCACTGCTTAGATCACTGATGACGCTGCTTGGAGCACTTAAGTCGCTGCTTAGAGCACTGATGACACTGCTTGGATTACTCCGGTGACGCTGCTTAAAGCACTTAAGTCGCTGCTTAGAGCACTGATGACGCTGCTTGGATACTCCGGTGACGCTGCTTGAAGCCCCCAAGTCACTGCTTAGATCATTGATGACGCTGCTTGGAGCACTTAAGTCGCTGCTTAGAGCACTGATGACGCTGCTTAGAGCACTGATGACGCTGCTTGGATTACTCCGGTGACGCTGCTTGGAGCACTCAAGTCACTGCTTAAAGCACTGATGACGCTGCTTGGAGCACTTAAGTCACTGCTTAGAGCGCTGATGACGCTGCTTGGATTACTCCGGTGACGCTGCTTGGAGCACTTAAGTCGCTGCTTAGAGCGCTGATGACGCTGCTTGGATTACTCTGGTGACGCTGCTTGGAGCACTAAATTCGCTGCTTAGAGCACTGATGACGCTGCTTGGATTACTCCGGTGACGCTGCTTGGAGCACTCAAGTCGCTGCTTAGAGCACTGATGACGCTGCTTGGATTATTCGGTGACGCTGCTTGGAGCACTCAAGTCGCTGCTTAGAGCACTGATGACGCTGCTTGGATTACTCCGGTGACGCTGCTGGAAGGGGTTGGGTGACGATGCTAGGAGCACTTGGGTGGCCGCGGCTGTTAGGATCTTGCATTGCTGTAGCACAGTGGTCCGCGTCGCTGACACAGAGGCTTGCACCAATTCTAGGAGCACAGATGGCAGTGTTGACGGGAGCACAGGATGACGTTGCTTGGAGAAATCCAATGACGCTGGTTTGAACAGTCGAGGTACCGCTGGTCGAAGCACTCAGATGACGCTGCTTGCACTAGTCGGGGGACGCTGCTTGGAGCACTCGTGTTAAGCTGCTTGGAGCACTCGTGTGACCCTGCTGGGGGCACGGACGACAGCGGTGTTGCGGTGAGGGTAATATAAGTGAAATTGATAAGGATCTAACCTTAAGCTAATTATACTTGTGAAGTTAATTAACTTTGTTAATGATAACAAATGTTATATCGTTTCTGGTGATTGCATGGACGCCCAGTAATGTTATATTCGAATGAAGGCTATTATAGTGAATTGAAAAACAGAACATTGAATTTAAAATTGAAACCTGTAAAAGTATTCCATAGAAATAAAATCATGGTACACCAATTAAATTTGAAGCCAGTAATGGGAAGGGCCCCGTTAGGAATTTTACACTGCTGATTGACAGAAGTTTTCATCTCCGGAGAAACTTTCTCCCTGACTAATGGTTAGGAATGACAATGTTGATCGTAATACAACTAATAAAAGAAAACATACATGTATTTTGCATTTATGTAGTTGTGTGCTCTCGTATCACTCTGATAGTGGCCACTCTGTGTGTGAAGAAGCCGCCCTCGCGGCTCCACATAGATGCTGTCCAGGCTTGCGGTCAGTGTCAACGGGGCACTCACAAGTAGGAAGGCAACGGTCGATGGAGATGGGGAGCGAGGTAGCCTGCAAGTGCGGTCAGTGTCAACGGGGCACTCACTAGCAGGAAGGCAACGATCGATGAAGATGTGTAGCGAGGAAGCCTGCAAGTGCGGTCAGTGTCAACGGGGCACTCACTAGTAGGAAGGCAACGGTCAATGGAGATGGGAAGCGAGGAAGCCGGCAAGACATTCTTGATGTCTGAATCCAAAGGAGCGTCATCATGCGTTTTAGGAAAGAGGAGAGAGGGGGAAGCAGACGTATTATTGAAACTATTGTGTTCACCCATATCAAGAACGTGATCCGGGCTTAGGATTATTAAAGATTTTGTATTTTACTTCTTAATTATATTGCAGAGCGGAAACGAATTAATGCGTAACCCAGCAAATGGATCTCCGTTTCTGTGCTCCTTTGTTATTGCACAAAAAACACATTATGGGGTGGAAGAATACTAACATTATGGGGCGGGGGAATCCCAACCCCATTATGAGGCGGAAGAATCATCACGATTACTCTAGTTGCCAACCAATCGTGATATGTGTTGTCGTACTCTTCGCACTAAGGTCACCATATTCATAGAAATACGATCACCAAATATATCGAGCTACGGTTACCTACTATATCCATAGAACTATACGGTCACCATTAACATGCAACGACGGTCACCATAGTCACCGAACTATTGTTAATATATCCATAGCGCTACGGTCATCATCCATGCCCATCATACTGCGGCCACCATTATTTACTGCATTTGTTAGACCGCATCTCGAGTATGTCGTTAAATTCTGGTCTCCATTCCTTAGAAAAGACGTTATTAAACTTGAGAAGGTTCAACGTTCAGTTACCAAACTCATCCCCTCGCTGCGGAATAAATCGTACGAAGCCAGGCTTCGTGAACTCAACCTTTATTCGCTAGAGAAACGTCGAGTCAGAGGCGACATGATAGAAGTGTGGAAGATTATGAAGAGTAAGGAAAACGTCGACCGAGCGAGCCTTTTCACTCTAGATACAAACGGAGTGACTAGGAACAATGGATACAAAATCGTTGGGAAACGTTTCTCAATCGACATCACGCGCAATTTCTTCACGTATCGAGTTGTCGAAGAATGGAACAAGCTCCCAGCGAAGGTTGTAAACAGCAATGCAATCGAAGCGTTTGAGTCGCGGCTCGGTAAGTTCTACATAAATCACCGATAAATAGCTAAGCCGTCCCCTTTCATGATGTTGTAACAACAGAAATGGCACATGGAGCTCTCTTAGACATTCTACTTCAGAAATTATCCTGTTTCTAACAAATAGGCAACCTAGTTTGGGCCAATAGGCCTCTTAGACGTGCTTCTCCAGAACTAACCCTCTTGCCATCAAAAGGCAACCTAAATTGGGCCAATAGTCCTGTTGTTGTCTTCCTACACTTGTAAGCACTTGTAAACCATACATAGTACGGTCACCATACCTACCATAGCATGGTCACCACACCTACTATAGTACGGCCACCATACCTACTATACTACGGTCATCGTATCTACCATAATACGATCACCACACTTACCATAGTACGGCCACCATACCAACCATAGTACGGCCACCAGACCAACTATAGTACGGCCACCATACCTACTATAGTACGGTCACCGTATCCATCATAGTACGGTCACCACACCTACTATAGTACTGCCACCATACCAACCATAGTACGATCGCCGTACTTACAATAGTACGGTCACCGTAACTACCATAGTACGGTCACCGTACCTACCATAGTACGGTCACCATGTTACATCACTCCTGTTTACGCTTATAATATGTAGCCAAAATGTGAGTTTCTCACGATGCGAGCGGCTGGATTAGGGCTAGCCTCCCCCGAAAATTGCTTCCTCCAGCAAACAGATGTGTGCCCTCGTATTTGGTTACTCATTGAAGACCCGTCGTCAAATGAGGGGGTCATTTGTGTTTGTCTGTTGTAACGAGATCAGCAGTTTTGATGACCGGTATAGGGGTACTAGCAGCTGGCTATGTATTTATGCTCTATTGCCTTCATAGCCCTGTATGTATTACCAAAATAGAGGAGTCGGGGATGTTTCTGGTGTGCCAATAAGAGATATGGAACCGGGATGATACGCCCCTCAGAGGTTAACGAACGGTGGGGCTACTCCCTGATTGGACAATTACCTTCTCACGCAAGAGCACAAGACGCCTATCTTCATGTAAGACTGTGAGTCGTGGCAGCAGTGTCTAGTTGGGCACTGTAGAGTACACTTCTCATTTACAACGCACCGTCTCTTTTTGTCAATTTTAATCGCGCACAATTATAGGCCTTCGTATTAGTGCAATTGTAAACTTTTTCAGATATCATCACAGCTACACAATATCAATCATACACCACCTTGACTTGCCGCTGCTCTTATTATAGTATCACAATCATTATTCTTGCTCGTTTGAGAAGTACCCTGTTTGCTTGTTATTGTTACATTATTCAGAATAATATGATAAAAATATGTTGTAATCATTACAACATTGCTCCACCTTCAACATATTTTAACAACCTTTATATAACTAGATCACAACAACCACACCTACTATAGTACTGCCACCATACCTACCATAGTACGGTCACCGTATCTGCCACAGTAGTAGTAGTTGTTGCTTCACTTTTCCACCGGAGTCCCAACGCGAAGTTAATGTAGACTACCCCGCAGGACAACTGAAGAGTGGCGAAGTAGGTGCAGTGTAGATTACGAATAGGTTCAACGCAGACTCCGAGTAGCTCCAACATAGATATAGAATAAGTCCGACACAGACACTGAGTAGATCTAACACAGACACAAAGTAGGTCCAACAAAGATACAGAGTAGGTTTAACGCATAGTTACCGAGTAGGTTCAACGTAGGCACAGAGTAGATTCCACGCAGATGCCAAGTAGGTCTCTGCGCTAACAGTTTTTTTCACTCAAGCAATTTGGGGTTGAATTGGTGTGGCAGAGGTGTCTCGGGTCCCAAAAGAGCCCGACAAATCCCAGAAGGTCGACCAAGTCCCCCGGGTCCCCCGAGCTACCCGGGTCCCCTCGTCTTAGCTCATCTCGGCTTGTCTCAAATCATCTCGGTCAGTCTCGGCTTGTTTCGCGACTAACTCGACTCGCCTCAGCATGTTCGACTGATCTCGACGCACCTCGACCAGCCTCGACGCGACCCTTGCCCTTTGCGCCAGTAATCCGTGGACTGCAATGGTCAACTGTTCTACTCAAGCATTTCACATATACATTTTTCTGTGTATGGGTTTTACAGCGCGGGGAGGGGGAGCCAGGGGTGTCAGGGTTCATCTGTAATCAGTAGGTAGGTTCCAGTAATCAGTAGGTAGGTTCCAGTTAACGGTTACAACTCTACGTAATGGAACGTTCACCTTAGCTATCCTCAGAGAGACGAACTCTTGCTCTGGAGAGTTCCTCATCTGAATGCTAATGGATTGTGTGCAGCACTGTTATTGGCAGTCATCCATGCATTGTTAATGATCAAGCATATTGTTAACGGGTAAATAACAATCGTTAACGGGTACATAACAATACTGAAATGATTCTCGTTACCCCCATGATGACGTTCCAACATCCAGCTCACCAAAATCATACCCATTAAATGGTCATCCCGTTTATCAAAATACATGTAAGCACGACCACTATATTTCGTACTACTTTTTTAAAACGTTTAAATATTAATTTCTTGTAAAATACTTATGAAGTACGAGTGTAAACCATCACCTACCTACGGGTATAAGTCACCACCTACCTACGGGTATAGGCCACCACCTACCTTCGGTTATAAGCCTCCACATATGAGCTGAATTTAGCCCAGCTTGGTAGTGACGTACTCTGATCACAAATTGGTAGAAAAATGGGCAGGGGTTGAGCATTGACGGGCACCAGGTGTCGCTGCGGTCTGAGTGCTGCCGTTGACTCTGGACCAAGTTAATCGTCGCTAGAACAGTTGGCGTTTTACTTCCTTCCCCTTTATTAGTAAGCTATACGTGTCCCATTCATTGTAGGCCGTCCTCTATATGATTGGCAGTCAACCCTCATGTGCATGATAGGTAGTCCCACTCATGATCGACAGTCCTCATGTGATATGCCGTTTCCCCTCATGATCGAGAGTGAACCCTCTCATGCATGATTGACAGTGAACCCTCATTTGCTTGATTGGCACTCCTCATCATGATTGACTGCCCCCCCCTCCATGATTGGCCGTCCTACGCTTGATTGATAGGCAACCCTCCCATGATTGACACTTCCCCTCATGATCGGCAATCCTCACTTGATTCGCTGCCCTCCACATGATCGGCTGTCCCCCACATGATTGGATGCCACACCACATAATTGCACGGTTGTCACAGCGAATGACCTTACTCTGCGGTCAACCAGGCGAATCGAATGATTTATTTTTAGGTCTTTGCTCACCATCCTGCTTCTGAGGAGTCACTTGATCGTACAAAGAGAGGAGGTAGTGCCCAGGAATGACTTGGAAGGTTCTTCAGGGCAGGAGGAGAAGGAACACGAGAATACCAAACTCTCAAGGGTAGAGAACGTACGGAAATACCGCCCGGCAAACCTTTCATGACAACCGACAGGGTGGGTTAATGTGGAGGGAGGGAAGTGTGTTCCTGGAATTGAATTTATTGAATGGAAAAAGGGTAAGGAAGAGATAATTTGAGTCACAAATCTGTTGACAGTGTATATTTAAATAGATGTATTAAAGCTATGCATGGAGGCATGTGCAGGTAAATGGAGAAATATGTAGAAGTATATTGAGTTAGACAAAGTAGCAAATCGATATCTCTTCAATGACTGGAAATATTGTTCCTCGTGCGACAAGTGCGCTGCTAAGCTTGTTTGCGTAATGAGGAGGTAAAATCAGTAGAGATCTGTGCGCCCTGTCTGGCTTATATGCATATTATACTTGGGCCCAGATTTTCAAGAAAGGCAAATCTAGTACGTGGATTCTACGAACTCAATAACTCATTTTAATACTAAACGAATAATAGGAAATCGATTCCTTTGAACGAAGTATTGAGAAATAAGAACCGTTTCAGAAGTGAACACGAGATTTGTGGCAGGTTTCGTACGTTGTTGATCAGTATATGAGGTACTTATTAAACAGGCCCGTTTTTTTCGTCGAAAAGGCACCGAGAAGTCTGGAATTATGGGTGCTAGAAGACACTAGTTGTAAAGTTTCATGGAAGTTCATTTTCCCAATGAGCAGCATCTGTACATGTGTGAACTTATTTCCAAGCAATCTCTATGATTGCAGAGCCACACATGAGTCATTGAACGACCAAACGGGCAATCAATGGAATAATTTCGTTTACGAACCTTTCTGGATGAATCCAACTTAAAATAACAAACGAATTGGAATTGATGTGATGACTGCACACGTGGAATGGATTATTGACAAATTATTTTAGAATGATTCGTCGATGCAGTTTACTTTGAGGAGCTATCATAGCTTCTGGGCTAGCGTCGCTATGCACAGTGACCCAATAATAGTCCAGTGATGATACAATTGTATAGTAAACGATGGATCTCTCTCAATCCAGGAGAGTGGTGTTTGATACCATCCACATATGACACCTCCAATTGGCACACACATGACACGCAGGATACGTCGAAATAGCACACATGACACACATAACACACATGACACGTCGAAATGGCACATACATGACACACACATGGCACGTCAAAACGGTACACACATGACATATGACACACATGACACGTCGAAATGGCAAACACATAACACACATGACACGTCGAAATGGCACACACATGACACCACACACATGACAAACACATGACACGTCGTTACACACACACACATGACACACATGATACGCATGACACCCACGCATGCCACACATGACACACTAGGCACACGTGACACACATGACACGTCGAAATAGCCAAGTTGCAGCGAAGTTTAATGATCGACTAATCCTTCTACAGCCTTTATTGACGTCTCGCGATTATCATTAAAAGTTCATCCCACTAAAATCAGTGAAAAGAAGAGCAAGAGTCTTTCTCTCCCAATGCCTACTTGCACGTCATTTCAACTTTTATCCTCTTCACACAGTCGGCCCTTCACCCTAGCCTCCCCTCCCCCCCCCCTCGCATGCTCAGTCGAGCGGCACGGCTCAGTTGACCCCCGCACCCCATGACCCCCGACCCTGGATAGTCGGCCCCCCACATGTCCTATCCCCCACCCCGAGAGCTATCCTGCAGACATTCCTCCACTGTCAACAAACGTTGCAGTCAGAGGCAGTATTAACCATCTTGTTAATGCTGCACTTCTGTCAGTTGCCTTCGTTAATGGTTGGTCGGCAAATGTGTGCTGCCTTCGTTAATGGTTGGTCGGCAAATGTGTGCTGCCTTCGTTAATGGTTGGTCGGCAAATGTGTGCTGCCTTCGTTAATGGTTGCTCGGCAAATGTGTGCTGCCTTCGTTAATGGTTGGTCGGCAAATGTGTGCTGCCTTCGTTAATGGTTGGTCGGCAAATGTGTGCTGCCTTCGTTAATGGTTGGTCGGCAAATGTGTGCTGCCTTCGTTAAGGGTTGGTCGGCAAATGTGTGCTGCCTTCGTTAATGGTTGCTCGGCAAATGTGTGCTGCCTTCGTTAATGGTTGGTCGGCAAATGTGTGCTGCCTTCGTTAATGGTTGGTCGGCAAATGTGTGCTGCCTT
>SDVV010035649.1:0-11034 GCA_016164225.1 Gammarus roeselii
GTTTATAAATGTGTTTATCCATTTATTTATCCATGTGAAAAAATCATATGTTTATACATGTGTTTACCCATTTGTTTATCCATGTGTGTATCCATGTTATTAAACATGTGTTTATCCATGTGTTTATCCATGTGTATATGCATGTGTTTATCCACGCAATTACCTCTTTGTTTATTCATGTATTTCTTCATGTGTTTATCCATTTGTTTATCTGTGTGTTTATCCAAATGATTATCCATGTGTTCATCCATGTGTTTATCCGCGTGTTTATCCTCGTGTTAACCCATTTGTTTATCCATGTGTTCATCCATGCATTTTTCCATAAGTTTAACCATTTGTTTATCCATGTGCTTATCCATGTGTTTAACAATCTGTTTATCTATGTCTTTGTCCATAAGTTCATCCATGTGTTTATCCTTATGTTTATCCATGTATTATCCTTAAGTTTATCCATGTGATTATCCTTGTGTTTATAAATGTGTTTGTCCATGTGGTTATCGATGGGCTTATCCATGTCTTTATCCAAGTGTTTATCCGCGTGTTTATCCTCGTGTTTACCCATTTGTTCATCCATGTGTTCATCCATGCATTTTTCCATATGTACAACCATTTGTTAATCCATGTGCTTATCCATGTGTTCATCCATGCGTTTATCTATGTGTTTATCCATGTGTTTATCCGTGGGTTTATCCATAAGTTTACCCATGTGATAATCCATGTGTTTATTTAGTGTTTATCCACTCGTTCATCCATGTGTTTATCCATGTGTGTATGTGTTTATCCACGTGTTATTCATGTACTTATCCATTTTTCTATTCATGTGTTCATCTATGTGCTTATCCATGTTTTTATCTATGTGTTTTCCAAATGTGCATCCGTGTGTTTATCCGTGTGTTTATCCATGTGTTTATCCAAGTGTTTATCCATGTGTTTATCCATGTGTTTATCCATGTGTTTATCCATGTGTGTATCCATGTGTTTACCCATGTGTTTACCTATTCGTTTATCCATGTGTTTATCCATGTGTTTACCCATGTGTTTATCCAAATGTTTATCCATGTGTTTATCCATTAGCTTATCTATTTTTTTATCCATGTGTTTCTACATGTGTGCATCCATGTGTTTATCCATGTGTTTATCCATGTGTTTATCCATGTTTTATCCATGAGTTTGATCATGTGTTTATATATGTGTTTATCCATTTATTTATCCATGTAAAAAAATCATGTGTTTATACATATGTTCACACATTTGCTTATCCATGTGTTTATCCATATGTTTATCCATGTGTTTTTCCATTTGTTTATCCATGTGTATATCCATGTTTTTATTCATGTGTTTATCCATATGTTTATCCATGTGTATATCCATGTGTTTACCCATTCAACTACACCTTTGTTTATTCATGTATTTCTCCATGTGTTTATCCATGTGTTTATCCGTGTGTTTATCCATATGATTATCCATAAGTTCATCCATGTATTTATCCGAGTGTTTATCTTTGTGTTTATCAGTGTGTCTATCCATGTGTTTATCCATGTATTCATCCATTTGTTTATCCATTTGTTTATCCATGTGTTTATCCATGTATTTACCAATGTGTTTATCTAAGTGTTTGTCCATAAGTTCATCCATGTGTTTATCCCTATGTTTATCCATGTGGTTATCCATAAGTTTATCCATGTGTTTATCCATGCGTATATAAATGTGTTTTCTAATGTATTTATCCATGGGCTTATCCATGTGTTTATCCAAGAGTTCATCCGCGTGTTTATCTTCGTGTTTACCCATTTGTTTATCCATGTGTTCATCCATGTACTTTTCCATAAGTTTAACCATTTGTTTATCCATGTGCTTGTCCATGTGTTCATCCATGTGTTCATCCATGTGTTTATCCATGTATTCATCCATGTGTTTATCCATGTGTTTATCCGTGTGTTTATCCATGTGTTCATCCACGTGTTTATCCATGTGTTTATCCATATGTGTATCTATGTGTTTTTCCATGTGATCATCCATGTGGTAATTATGTGATTATCCATGTGTTTATCCATGTGTTCATAAATGTGTTTGTCCATGAATTTTTCCATGACTTATTCATTTGTTTTTATTCATGTGTTTACCCATTCGTTTCCCCATGTTTTTATGGATGTGCTTATCCATGTATTTATCCATGTGTTTATCCATGTGTTTATTCGGGTTTTTATCCATATATATCTCCATGTGTTCCCCCATGTTTTAATCCATGTGTTTATCTTCGTGCTTATTCATGTGTTTATCCATGTGTTTCTCCATGTGTGTATACAAGTGTTCATCCGTGTGTTTCCCCATGTGTTTATCCGTGTAATTATACATGTGTTTATCCATGTGTTTATCCATGAGTTTATATATGTGATTGTCTATGTGTTTGTCCATGTGTTCATCCATGTGTTTATCAACGTAAATATCCATGTGTTTATCCAAGTGTTTATCTATGTGTTTATCAATGTGCTTATCCATGTGTTTATCCATATGTTTATCCATGTGTTTTTAAATGTGTTTGTCCATATGTTCATCTATGGGCTTATCGATGTGTTTATCCATGTGCTCATCCACGTGTTTATCTACGTGTTCACCCATCTGTTTATCCATGTGTTTATCCGTTTAGTTTTCCATGTGTTCAATCATGTGTTTATCCATGTGTTTATCCATGTGTTTATCCGTGTGTTTATCCATGTGTTTATCCATGTGTTCATCCATGTTTTTATCCTTGTGTTTTTCCATATGTTTATCCACTCGTTTATCCATGTGTTTATCCACTCGTTCATCTACTGTATGAGTTTATTCATGTGGTTATCCATGTGTATATCAATATGTTTATACACGTGTTTATTCTTGTGTCTATCCATTTTTTTATCCATGTGTTTATAACTGTGTTTATCCATTTATTTGTAAATGTGTTTATCCATGTGTTTATCCATGTGTTTATCCATGTGTTCATCTATGTGTGTATCCACTTGTTTACCCGGGCGTTTATCCATGTGTTTTGTCCATGTGCTTATCCATGTGTTTATCCATGTGTTTATTCATGTGTTTATCCATCAGTTTATCCATGTGTTCATCTATGTGTTTATTCATGTTTTTCTCCGTGTGTTTATTCATGAATTTGTCCTTGTGTTTGTCTATGTGTTTATCAATGTATTTATCCATGTGTCTATCCATGTGTTTATCCAAGTGTTTATCCATGTGTTTATTCATGTGTGTATAAATATGTTTGTCCATGTGTTTATCCTCGTGTTTATCCAAGTGTTTATCCATGTGTTTCCCCAAGTGTTTATCCATGTGTTTATCCATGAGTTTATCCATGTGTTTCTTCATGTGTTTATCCATGGACTTATCCATGTGTGTATCCATGTGCTTATCCACATGTTTATCCACGTGTTTACTCATTTGTTCATCGATGTGTTAATCCATGGGTTTTCCACGTGTTTAATCGTTTGTTCATCCAAGTGTTTATCCATGTGTTTATCTATTTTATTATCCATGTGTTTACCCATGTGTTTATCCATGCGTTATGCTATGTGTTTATAAATGTGTTTGTCCATGTGTTTATAAATGTATTTGTCCATGTGTTTATCAATGTGTTTATCCATGTGTTTATCTATGTGTTTTCCATGTGTTTATTCATATGTTTGTCCATGTGCTGATCTATGTGTTTGTCCATGGACTTATCCATGTTTTTATCCATGTGTTTAACCATGTGTTTATATATGTGTTTATCCATGTGTTTATCCACGTGTTTATCCGTGTGTTTATAAATGTGTTTGTCCATGTGATTATCCATGTGTTTATCCAAGTGTTTATCCATGTGATTATCCATAGATTTATCTATGTGTTTATCAACGTTTTTAACCATGTGTTTATCCATGTGTTTATCCATGTATTTATTCATGTGTTTATCCATGTGTTTCCCCAAGTGTTTATCCATGCTTTTATTCATGCGTTAATAAATGCGTTTGTCCATGTGTTTATCCTTGTGTTTATCCAAGTGTTTATCCATGTGTTTATCCATAGACTTATCCATGTGTTTATCCACGTGTTCAACCATGTGTTTATCCATGTGTGTATCCATGTATTTATTCATGTCTTTATCCATGTGTTTCCCCAAGTGTTTATCCATGCGTTTATCCATGCGTTAATCATTTTTTTTTCGTTTTATGTCCATGTGTTTATCCATGTATTTATCCATGTGTTTATCCATGTGCTTATCCATGTGCTTATCCATGTGTTTATCCATGTGCTTATCCATGTGTTTATCCATGTGCTTATAAATGTGATTGTCCACGTGTTTGTCCATGTATTCATCCATGTGTTTATCAATGTATTTATCCATGTGTTTATCCATGTGTTTATCCAGGTGTTTATCCATGTGTTTATCCATGTGTTTATCCATTTTATTATCCATGTGTTTATCCATGTGTTTATCTTCGTGCTTATTCATGTGTTTATCCATGTGATTATTCATGTGATTATTCATGTGTTTATCCATGTGCTTATAAATGTGATTGTCCATGTGTTTGTCCATGTATTCATCCATGTGTTTATCAATGTATTTATCCATGTGTTTATTCATGTGTTTATCCAGGTGTTTATCCATGTGTTTATCCATGTGTTCATCCATGTGATTATCCATGTGTTTATCCATGTGTTTATCCATTAGTTTATGCACGTGTTTATCCATGTGTTTATTCATGTGCTTATCCATGTGTTAATCCATGTGTTTATCCATGAGTTCATCTATTTGTTTATCCATGCGTTTATCCATGTGTTTTCTAAATGTTTATCCATGTGTTTGTCCATTAGTTTATCCATGTGTTTATACGTGTGTTTATCCATGTGTTTATCCACGTGTTTATCCATGTGTTTATACATATGTTTATCTATGTGTTTTCCATGTGATTATCCATGTGGTAATTTTGTGATTATCCATGTGTTTATCCATGTGTTCATAAATGTGTTTGTCCACGTATTTTTCGATGACTTATTCATTTATTTATATCCATGTGTTTACCCATTCGTTTCCCCATGTGTTTATCCATGTGCTTATCCATGTGCTCATCCATGTGATTATCCATGTGTTTATTCGGGTTTTTATCCATGTATATCTCCATGTGTTCCCCCATGTGTTAATTCATGTGTTTATCTTCGCGCTTATTCATGTGTTTATCCATTTGTTTCTCCCTGTGTGTATGCATGTGTTTATCCTTGTGTTTCCCCATGTGTTTATCCTTGTAATTATCCACTTGTTTATCCATGTGTTTATCCGTGTGTTTATAAATGTGATTGTCAATGTGTTTGTCCATGTGTTCATCCATGTGATTATCAATGTAAATATCCATGTGTTTATCCAAGTGTTTATCCATGTGTTTATCCATGTGTTTATCCATGTGCTTATCCATATGTTTATTCATTTTATTTTAAATGTGTTTGTCCATGTGTTCATCTATGGGCTTATAAATGTGTTTAACCATGTGCTTATCCACGTGTTTATTTACGTGTTTACCCATTTGTTTATCCATGTGTTTATCCGTGTATTTTTCCATGTGTTCAATCATGTGTTTATCCATGTCTTTATCCATGTGTTTATCCGTGTGTTTATCCACGTGAATATATGTGTTTCACTACATGTGTTTATCCGTGTGTTTATTTATGTGTTTATCCGTGTGTTTATCCATGTTTTATCAATGAGTTTGATCACGTGTTTATACATGTGTTCACACATTTGCTTATCCATGTGTTTATCCATATGTTTATCCATGTGTTTTTCCATTTGTTTATCCATGTGTATATCCATGTTTTCATTCATGTGTTTATCCATGTGTTTATCCATGTGTATATCCATGTGTTTATCCATGCAATTACACCTTTGTTTATTCATGTATTTCTCCATGTGTTTATCCATGTGTTTATCCGTGTGTTTAACCATATGATTATCCATGTGTTCATCCATGTGTTTATCCAAGTGTTTATCTTTGTGTTTATCAGTGTGTCTATCCATGTGTTTATCCATGCGTTTATAAATGTGTTTGTCCATGTGTTCATCCATGTGTTCATCCATGTGTTTATCCATGCATTCATCCATGTGTTTTCCCATGTGATATCCGTGTGTTTATCCATGTGTTTATTCATTTGTTTTTCCATGTGTTTATCCATGTGTTTATTCATGTGTTTGTCCATCAGTTTATCCATGTGTTCATCTATGTGTTTGTTCATGTTTTTCTCCGTGTGTTTATTCATGAATTTGTCCTTGTGTTTGTCTATGTGCTTATAAATAATTATCCATGTGTCTATCCATGTGTTTATCCAAGTGTTTATCTATGTGTTTATTCATGTGTTTATGAATGTGTTTGTCCATGTGTTTATCCTTGTGTTTCTCCAAGTGTTTATCCATGTGTTTATCCATAGATTTATCTATGTGTTTATCCGTGTGTTTAACCGTGTGTTTATCCATGTGTTTATCCATGTGTTTATCCATGTAATTATCCACGTGTTTAACCATGTGTTTCTCCATGTGTTCATCCATGAATTTATTCATGTCTTTATCCATGTGTTTCAGCAAGTGTTTATCCATGCGTTTATCCATGCGTTTATCCATTTTTTTTCGTTTTATGTCCATGTGTTTATCCATGTATTTATTCATGTGTTTATCCATGGGCTTATCCATGTGTTTATCTATGTGCTTATCCATGTGTTTATCCAAGTGATTATCCATTTATTTATCCATATGTTTACTTATGGGTTTATCCATGTGTTTATCCTTGTATTTATCTTCGTGTTTATCCATGCAGTTATCATTGTGTTTATCAGTGTGTTTATCCACGCGTACATCCATGTGTTTATCCATGTGTTTATTCATGTTTTTATCCATGTATATCTCCATGTGTTTCCCCATGTGTTAATCCATGTGTTTATCTTCGTGCTTATTCATGTGTTTTTCCATGTGTTTATCCATGTGTTTATCCATGTGTTTATCCATGAGTTTATCCAGGATTTTATCCATGTGTTTATCAATGTGCTTGTCCATGTGTTTATCCATGTGTTTATCCATGTGATTATCCATGTGTTTATCCATGTGCTTATAAATGTGATTGTCCATATGTTTGTCCTTGTATTCATCAATGTGTTTATCAATGTATTTATCCATGTGTTTATCCATGTGTTTATCCAGGTGTTTATCCCGGTGTTTATCCATGTGTTTATCCATGTGTTTATCCATGTGATTATCCATGTGTTTATCCACGTGTTTATCCATTAGTTTAGGCACGATTTTATCCATGTGTTTCCCCATGTGCTTATCCATGTGATAATCCATTTTTTTATCCAAGTGTTTATAACTGTGTTTATCCATTTATTTATAAATGTGTTTATCCATGTGTTTATCCATGTGTGCATCCATGTGTTCATCTATGTGTTTATCCACGTGTTTGCCCGGGCGT
Source organism: Gammarus roeselii (assembly GCA_016164225.1). Lineage (NCBI taxonomy): Eukaryota > Metazoa > Arthropoda > Malacostraca > Amphipoda > Gammaridae > Gammarus > Gammarus roeselii. The sequence goes on from SDVV010035649.1 coordinate 7,476, forward strand.
TTATCCATGTGTTTATCCATGTGCTTATCAATGTGTTTATCCATGTGTTTATTCATGTGTGTATCCATCAGTTTATCCATGTGTCCATCTATGTGTTCATACATGTTTTTCTCCGTGTGTTTATTCATGAATTTGTCCTTGTGTTTGTCTATGTGTTTATCCATGTATTTATCCTTGTGTCTATCCATGTGTTCATCCTAGTGTTTATCCATGTTTTTATTGATGTGTTTATAAATGTGTTTGTCCATGTGTTTATCCTTGTGTTTATCCAAGTGTTTATCCATGTGTTTATCCATAGATTTATCTATGTGTTTATCCATGTGTTTAACCATGGGTTTATCCATGTGTTTATCCATCTGTTTATTCATGTGTTTATTCATGTTTTTCCCCAAGTGTTTATCCATGTGTTTATCCATTTTTTTATCCATGTGTTTATCCATGAATTTTTCCATGTATGTATCCATGTGCTTATCCACGTGTTTATCCACGTGTTTACTCATTTCTTTATCCATGTGTTAATCCATGTGTTTTCCACGTGTTTAATCGTTTGTTCATCCAAGTGTTTATCCATGTGTTTATCTATTTTATTTTCCATGTTTTAACCCATGTGTTTATCCATGCGTTTTGCTATGTGTTTTTAAATGTGTTTGTTCATGTGTTTGTTCATGTGTTTACAAATGTATTTGTCCATGTGTTTATCAATGTGTTTATCCATAAGTTTATCTATGTGTTTTCCATGTGTTTATTCATATTATTGTCCACGTGCTGATCTATGTGTTTGTCCATGGACTTGTCCATGTTTTTATCCATATGTTTAACCATGTGTTTATCTATGTGTTTATCCATGTGTTTATCCACGTGTTTATCCATGCGTTTATCCATGTGTTTATCCATTTTTTTGTTCATGTGTTCATCCATGTATTTATCCATGTGTTAATCCATGTGCTTATCCATGTGTTTATCCATGTGCTTATCCATGCGTTTATCCATGTGTTTATCCATGTATTTATCCATGTGTTTATCCATTTACTTACCTATGGGTTTATCCATGTGTTTATCCTTGTATTTATCTTAGTGTTTATCCATGTGTTTATCCATGTCTTTATCAATGTGTTTATCCACGCGTACATCCATGTGTTTATCCATGTGTTTATTCCTGTTTTCATCCATGTATATCTCCATGTGTTTCCCCATGTGTTAATCCATATGTTTATCTTCGTTCTTATTCATGTGTTTATCCATGTGTTTATCCATATGTTTATCCATGAGTTTATCCAGGATTTTATCCATGTGTTTATCAATGTACTTGTCCATGTGTTCATCCAAGTGTTTATCCAAGTGTTTATCCATGTGTTTATCCATGTGCTTATAAATGTGATTGTCCATGTGTTTGTCCATGTGTTCATCCATGTGTTTATCAATGTATTTATCCATGTGTTTATCCAGTTGTTTATCCATGTGTTTATCCATGTGTTTATTCATGTGTTTATCCATGTGATTATCCATGTGTTTATCCATGTGTTTTTTCCATATGTTTATCTATGTGTTTTTCCATGTGATTATCCATGTGGTAATTATGTGATTATCCATGTGTTCATCCATGTGTTCATAAATGTGTTCGTCCATGTATTTTTCCATCACTTATTCATTTGTTTATATCCATGTGTTTACCCATTCGATTCCCCTTGTGTTTATCCATGTGTTTATCCATGTGTTTATCCATGTGTTTATCCATGTGTGTATACATGTGTTTATCCATGTGTTTCCCCATGTGTTTATCCTTGTAATTTTCCATGTGTTTATCCATGTGTTTATCCATGTGTTTATAAAGTGATTGTCAATGTGTTTGTCCATGTGTTCATCCGTGTGTTTATCAATGTACATACCTATGTGTTTATCCAAGTGTTTATCCATGTGTCTATCCATGTGTTTATCTATGTGTTTATCCATATGTTTGTCCATGTGTTTTTCAATATGTTTGTCCATGTGTTCATCTATGGACTTATCCAAGTGTTTATCCATGTGCTTATCCACGTGTTTATTTACGTGTTCACCCATTTGTTTATCCATGTGTTTATCCATGTATTTTTCCATGTGTTCAATCATGTGTTTATCCATGTGTTTATCCATGTGTTTATCCGTGTGTTTATCCGTGTGTTTATCCATGTGAATATCCATGTTTTAATACATGTGTTTATCCGTGTGTTTATCTAAGTGTTTATCCATGTGTTTATCCATGTTTTATCCATGAGTTTGATCATGTGTTTATATATGTGTTTATACATGTGTTCACACATTTGCGTATCCATGTGTTTATTCATTTGTTTATCCATGTGTTTTTCAATTTGTTTATCCATGTGTATATCCATGGTTTTATCCATGTGTTTATCCATGTGTTTGTACATGTGTATATCCATGTAATTATCCATGCAATTACACCTCTGTGTATTCATGTATTTCTCCATGTGTTTATCCATTTGTTTATCCATGATTTTATCCATATGATTATCCATGTGTTCATCGATGTGTTTATCCATGTATTCATCCATGTGTTTATCCATGTGATATCCGTGTGTTCGTCTATGGGTTTATCCATGTATTTATCCATGTGTCTAACCATGTGTTTACCCAAGTGTTTATCCATGTGTTTATTCATGTATTTATAAATGTATTTGCCCATGTGTTTATCCTCGTATTTATCTTCGTGTTTATCCATGTGTTTATCCATGTGTTTATCAATGTGTTTATCCACGCGTACATCCATGTGTTTATCCATGTGTTTATTCCTTTTTCATCCATGTATATCTCCATGTGTTTCTCCATGTGTTGATCCATGTGTTTATCTTCGTGCTTATTCATGTGTTTATCCATGTGTTTATCCATGTGTTTATCCATGAGTTTATCCAGGATTTTTTCCATGTGTTTATCAATGTGCTTGTCCATGTGTTTATCCATGTGTCTATCCATGTGTTTATCCACGTGTTTATCCATGTGTTTATCCATGTGCTTATAAATGTGATTGTCCATGTGTTTGTCCATGTGTTCATCCACGTGTTTATCAATGTATTTATCCATGTGTTTATCCATGTGTTTATCCAGGTGTTTATCCATGTGTTTATCCATGTGTTTAGCCATGTGATTATCCATGTGTTTATCCATGTGTTTATCCATTAGTTTATCCACGTGTTTGTCCATGTGTTTATCCATGTATTTATCCATAGATTCATCCATATGTTTGCCCATGTGTACAATCATGTGTTTATCCATGTATTTATCCATGTGTTCATCCATGTGTTTATTCAAGAGTTTATCCATGCATTTATCCATGTGTTTATCCATGTGTTTATCCATGTGTTTATCCATGCGTTTATCCATGTGTTTATCCATGCGTTTATCCATTTGTTATCCATGTGTTTATCCATGTGTATATCTATGTGTTCATCCATGGGTTTATCAATGTGTTTTTATGTATGTGCTTATTGATTTGTTTACCCGTGTGGTAATCCTTGTGTTCATCCATGTGTTTATCTATGTGTTTCTCCATGTGTTTATACATGTA
>SDVV010035650.1:0-11034 GCA_016164225.1 Gammarus roeselii
CTGCGTCACAATTGGGGGCAGAATAAACTATCCTCTTGTGCCTGCGTCACAATTGGGGGCAGAATAAACTATCTTCTCGTGCCTGCGTCACAATTGGGGGCAGAATAAAATATCTTCTCGTGCCTGCGTCACAATTGGGGGAAGAATAAACTATCCTCTCGTGCCTGCGTCACATTGGGGGCAGAATAAACTATCTTCTCGTGCCTGCGTCACAATTGGGGGCAGAATAAACTATCTTCTCGTGCCTGCGTCGCAATGGAGAGCATATTAAACTATCCTCTCGTGCCTGCCTTACAAATGGGAGTAGAGTTCTCTATCCTTTCGTGCCTGCGTCACAATGGAGTGCAGAGTAAATTATCCTCTCGTGCCTGCCTTACAAATGGGAGGAGAGTTCTCTATCCTTTCGTGCCTGCGTCACAGTGGGGAGCAGAATAAACTATCCTCTCGTGCCTGCGTTGCAATGGGGAGCAGCGTAATCTATTCTCCTGTGTCTGTGTTACTATGGGAAGCAGATGGAATTATACTTTACCCGTAAAATAAAAGGTTCAGGCACATCAGCTTGTTCGCATCTCACAGTAAACTAACCGCGGCATATTTAATAGCTGCCATTCTGAGAGGCGCTGAAAAACTTGGAATCTGCGCGGTACCTTCTCGTGGCTTAGTGCGTGATGCAGATTCATGAATGTTGTGGATGCATAAGATGAACTGAAGACTTGCCATGAATATACGTGTGTGAAATTTCAGAACTCGTAATGGATAAAATATTTTACAATATTTAACTAAATGTTATGCTTTTTTCATTCTTCAGGCAGGGGAGACCAAGCCCGGCCCATCGGGAGAACACCCACCCAGAGGTGAGGACACCCCTTGCGATGAGCCAGTCACTTATTCTGGCAACGAGTCTCCTTAGCTAATTTAGATTATTTACTATTGATTGTATTTCTGAACTGTCGTGAAACAATTAATTAGAGAAATTGAGAGCACTGGCGTGGGTATCACTCGAACATTCTGTTAAAGAGTCACTTATTATTTTATTTTTTTCTCGCAACTTTTCTGAAGACATGGTCGTTCAGACGGAAAAACCTTTGATACCCAACTAACGGATTTTTTTTTTACATTTCAGACTTGAGTAAATCTTGTACCGAGGAAACAGACTCCACGAGACAATCGCCAGGATCAGGTGAGGACATCAGCTCGGACATTCCTTTGTAGTCCTGGGGAAAGCGTGGGTGTTCCTATCGAAGAATTTTCTCGTTCATATTCAAACTATAACCAACTTTTCATAATTACCCAAGGTGTGTGCTCCTAATCTACTAACGACGCTTGAAATTTGTTGGATTCTCTATGGTGACTTGTTTTACTATTGTCTCCTCGTACTGATTATTGGGATTGATGTGTATTATGACGCAAGACTTTATTTCTTCAGTTTGAAACTTCTCCTTGCGACAATCGATTGCAAAATAGATGCTTCCAGGTTTATTTCTCTATTATTAGTTCTATTTCATACAAAATCGAAGCTGGGGCCTCTTTTCTGCTATAGTAGTGTCTGTACACTGTGGGTCCGTGGTGCACTAACATTGGTGGACATGTGTCCAGTTTATATTGTATTTGTGGAATATATCAGGACTATCTGCAGTCATAAATGTGTGTGTGTATTGTATTGTACCACGTGCAACATATGCACGCTAACAAAACTCCACGGGAGTTCAGCGTTCTTTGCTGGCCACCATCCTGATACGATGGGCTTTGGCCACCATCCGGATACGATGGGCTTTGGCCACCATCCTGATACGATGTGCTTACTCCAAAAGCCTCTATCGGAATAGTGTTTATGCATGACTCAGTGACAAGCCTTTCAACGTCTTACCTCATAGATGGACCCTTGTATGGTTAAGCCTCGGTCATTTCCTAACTCCCAGCGCCGTCAGTTTACACAGGGTTGTTCTGGTTTATGTATAAGATGTTTTATATTCTGCAGATTGTATGTAATATATCGTTTATGATTAAGATATTTCTCAATATAGTGATGACTTTATTTTTGGAGGTGCAAGGGATACGAATTACAAGGTTTAACAGGAAGAAAAAACATATTCGTAATACTTATTTGAACTTACAAAGAATGTTGTAAAACACGATTTCATAATTGCTAAGCGTCATAATGAATTGTCAATAATCATCCCTACATTACTCACCGAACGGTAACAAGAAACTAACCTTTTATGGAACGTACAATCGGAGGTAAGATATTGTTCAATTGACTTCGAAATCAATGTTATCAATTATTTTAAAAAAATTATTTGTTACGAACAGTATTTTTTGACATTTTTGATTCATCCCCTATTATTTAAACATTTCTGAAATATGTCTCCTAACCCCAATAAGTGTATTGGTGCATGTTTCTATCCTAATGATTGTTTCCTAATATTTTTAATGAGTTTTGTACTGCATGGAGTTACGTTCCTATGTTTTGCGGCATAAATTGTTTAATGCTCTGCTACTCATTTTTCATTATTTCGTATGCTATTTTATATTATGATTAAATATATGTAGTGGTGATCTTACTGTTTGGTTTTTGAAATATGTGAAAATAGTGCAACATAATCTGATTTCTCTATGAATTATTCTGAGTTAGTAAATTTGGGCAGTTTCTTATTTCCTACCTACAATTTGCAGGATTGCCCCAGCACTCAGAGTCCTCGTGGCACCCTCTCCCCGCCCATCATGACTATGACCAGGATGAGTACAGCAACCTCTCGGGCATGTCGAGCCACCCATCGCCCTTGGCTCTGGTGTCACCCATGCCTAAGCATTCGTCGCACGTCACTGATATAGACAAGCTTAACTATACCAAAAACCTACTCGAGGCCGCGATGAGGAAGAACCCTTACGACCCCATAAAGGATAGCAACTACTTACAAGGGTCCATACTGCTAGCAAGTTTAAGATCACCCTTGAAGTTCGGTAACTTCCAAGGAGTATATGGAGAGAGGGACCCCATGGAGAGGGAGTATTTGGAGGCTTCGCCCCACCATCCCCACGCCTCTCCTCAGAAGCCCTCACAGTCGACGCCCTCACTCCCTTCTCCCGGGATCCCAGGACCCGCGGGAGGTGGGGCAACAAACCCAGGGTCCGGCAGTAATAGTTCCAACGGGAATGGAAGCCCTCATAATTCCCACCCAAACATCAGCGGAGGAGGGTTAGGAGGGAGCGGCGGGGGTGGGAAGGGAGTCTCAGTTCCTATCATGAGCTATTGCATTCAGGATAATGGCTTTAAGTGCTCAAAGTGTTTTCAGACGTTCACCCACCCATCCAACTTCCACCGGCATTACATCACCGTACACACGGACAGACGGAACCACAAATGTACGGTCTGTGGCAAAGAGTTTAAAAGGAAAGACAACATGATGTCCCACATGAGATCGGTTCACAGACCTGGCAGAGAAGGTCATTCGATGTTCAGGGACGTCACTTCCGTGTCTCCGTCACTATCCTGTGACCTGAACCCGATAAAATGCGAGAAGGGGTCCCAAAGTCAACTGAGTGTAAAGGCCTTCAGTCAAACTGGCAGAGAAGGCCACGGGTTGTTCAGCGATGTCTCGTCTGTCTCTCCTTCCTTGACATGCGATATGGGCGCCATCAAGTGCGAAAAGGGGCAAACCACACAACTACACGATAAAGCTTTGGGACAGCCAGAGCGAGAGGGCCATGGGATATTTCGAGATGTTACATCCGTCACTCAGTCTTTGTCTTGTGATATAGGACGATGATTCTCCTTTGAATGCGCTGTCAGACGAGCTGACCAGATACTGATATTAAATAGACGAATTTAAATTCAAGCCAAACCCAGAAAAATGTTCAGATGTTTGCTTGAAGTATTGAACTTGATTTGTCGCTGTTGAACATGCGATCTTTGGTGGCATTTGAATAAGATCTACGAATATTTGATTGAAATTACTACTCAAACACTGGGATAAATAATGTTGACAGAAAATAACAGCGCAGCTGATTGAAACCTGGGCATTTATAAGTGTTCAGGTTTTTTAATTTTTTTAAGCCATTGAGATGCCTGGCATATGGACTTACCTTTGATCGAATCCTGTTTGAAAACATGTGATCCTTTATGATCTCCTCTTACGACGTATTATTTATTTCATACGCCCTTTGCTCGTGTGCTTCCTACCTTCTTAAATACGTAAGATACACTCGCCGGAAATACATGCAACTCTTTTGGAACTAATATCGAATAATGCTATTGAACTGCATTCAAGTTCACGATAGGAAGCTGTTGTGCAAACAAAATTGTGGCAGATGAAAATGATCAAAAAAGTGTCTAAATTCCACTTATCAATGGTCTCGTTTGTCGTGTGACTCTCTGTGTGTGTTGTGAAAACTAACATATTTTTGTAGGCATGTGTGTTTTCTCTGCATGATCGAGTTTGAATATTCTACTTTGTTTCCTAGGAACGCCGAGTAGATTTTTTTCCTTTATAGTTGTTTACGATTTTTTTTTTGGCGTAGGAGTAGTTAAGATGTTTGCATTAAAGCTCAAGAGTGCGATAGACGAGTGTAATCCCCCTGACAAAGTGTTTTATCCTTAGCATAGGTTTCTGAAAGGTGAATTGGTTTTATTGCGTAATCCCTATTGTAGAAGTAGACGGTTTTATGAGGTAGATTTAGCTGCGTGTTCTCTCGTGTTCTCTCTTATCTACTCTAGATTTATTCGCATTTATTTGCACCACTTTCATGAGTAGTCACTTAGTGTTTCTTTGATATGTTTGTGGGTACTTAGATCTTGCCTCTGTTTAGTAGTGTAGATTTATGTAAATATTTAGTCAAAAAAGATTTTGTATTATACATTGTTTTTCTTTGAGACTTCTCTCGGAAATGATTTTATTTATGTTGACATGTATAGAGAGTTTAATATATTGAATATGTTCGGAATGTGAACTCTAAGCTATTTTATTATTTATACACCAGTTATTTGTGGCACGGTTGTTTCTGACATTGTTAATGTCTGTCATCAATAATATATGCCGTGTAAGTATTCTTTTTGAAGTCCGCTTGAATAGGATCAGTTTGAACTGATTGTCGATAACCTGCTCAATACGGTTATAGTTCTTAGGAACTCCATTTGTACGGGACTTAATAGCACACGCTGTAGTATCTAACACAGGGTTTCCTGTGAAGATGCTGCTCGGGATCGCTGAAATGTTTCCAACAGTGCTGGAGCATGTCGCCCTCACTCATGTGATTGATTTATCCTGCCTTGTTTAACTAAACACGCTGGAATTTCACTGAATCCGTAATAAAAAGTTAAAATCTAAAGAAGGCATGAGTATTCGCACAGCTCATTCTTCAGTATTTCAATTAGATACGGCTTTCATCATAACTTCTACTCTTTTTTTGTATATCCTGAGTTAATACGACAGATTCGGTGACATTTGCTGATACACCTCTGCAGTTATTGGTGTTTAAAGTGGTCCTATGGAGCAGGCTCTCATCTAGTGAAGTGAACATGTGATACAAGGTGCCTCTAGATTGCCCAGAGATTTTTTCACAAATACTTATTTAATAATATTCATTTTTTTATTATTTGAAAACCTATCGATATTTATGCCGACACGTACACTGCCTTGTAGTATAATCTGTAGATAAGAAATAAACTTAGACTGGAATTAGGCGGAGTTGTATCCATCACAAGGTAGTTTTCTGCTCTCAGAAGACCTGGAACACTGGACTCAACTTCGGTGAGGATGGACGTACCAACTTAAGCAGAATCAAGCTATGCAATTTTATCAGTGACGAAACTGGGGATTAGTCGAGGGTTGAAGCTTTGAATAAATAATTACATCCCCAACAAGGGCCCCTCAAACCGACTGTTTATGTTGGGGGCCGTCCAATGTAACGAGGATAGTAAGCGTCAAATGTGCGACTGTGCATGTCACACAACATTGGTTGAAGCGAATGTGCGACTGTGCATGTCACACAACATTGGTTGAAGCGAATGTGCGACTGTGCATGTCACACAATATTGGTTGAAGCGGATGTGCGACTGTGCATGTCACACAACATTGGTTGAAGACACCTTTGTTCATTCCTGATAATGTTGATTGTTGGTCAACCAACGACCAATTTGCAGGCGAATTGTTTGTCACTCAGTCGCTCATTTCATGTTTTTCTCCCTGACAAGTTAGACGTGGCTGTAGTCAATACTGTCAACGTTTGATGGCTGATCTATGTTCGAATTAAAATATCATTAGTTTGGTTGTTTGGCGTTTTAAAATGCATATTTATAGGCCTTTCAACCCTGGCACTGATAGTAACATCGTGCTGCTTATCAACCAACTCAGCTCGGAATTGGTCGTGTTGAAATGATTAGTCAAGCACATCAAACATCATACACATTCGGGCACTGTCCGAGCAAACGTTTTTTAAATCGCGAGTGGAGTTTTGAACGGATGAAAAGGTTTATCTTGGGTGATTTATCAAACGCAGGTGAAGAAAAATTGTTATTGATTGTGTAATTTCCGAGCGTGTCAAGGAGCATCACAATAATTCCTCAGTTCGTCAGCGTAGTGAAGATACTATGAAACACGTTCAAACTCTGCCTCGTATTAATGTGGTCTGTACAACAATGTATTTACCCACCTCAACTTCTAATTTGTTTTCAGTCAGAAACAGTCTATCACGTATAGATGTTTGCCATGTTACTTCTTGTTTACAGATTTTATTTTACATGTTATATTTAGTTGTAACTTTACAAACTCACATTCTTGTTGGAGTCTCGAATATCTTCTGAAGAAGCGTTAAATTTCTCAAAAATCTCTCGTTGTTTATCACAAAATATGATCGCCTGATTTGCATTGGACACCTTCTTAAGGTCCTGGTTATAGAACATTCTTTGCATCTTGACCAAACGCTGCACTTGTAAATAAATGTTTGTTTAACGTAATCAATGTAACTTCTCTGAAATAAATCGATGTATGGATCGTTTGCATCGTAGTTCAAAGGTCCTACACTGTTTCGTATAACATTTTTTGAATAAAAAATATTTCAGATCTATTACAGTTTGGAAAAAACACATTTTTCTTTGGAAAAAATGTAGCGAGATTACTGAACAATACCAATGTATTATTCAGACTTACGCAAATAGTGATCTATATTAGTCAATTTGCAATGGCAAGCATAAGTCAAAAATCACATTATGCATGACAATTGTGGTACAATGAAACAGATTTACATACTTGTTAATTATTTTGTTGATGAATATTTTATTATTTATTTCATATATAAAAATAGAAAAATCTTATCGTCGTTATGAATAACTGAAAAGGATAATATATTATGAGGAAGCTGAGTAGCAGGTAGGATGGTAAGCACAGCATGAAATCCTGTTTCCGAGCAGGTTGCCCTGCAAACAGGACGTGCGAAATTCTGCGTTTTTTTAATTCTCTAAGCAGAAAACGGATCGACAAAACTGTGCCAAGCGGGGCGCATGAGTTCTGTTTGCCGCATTATCCCTTTTAAAATATGTACAACTTTTTTACTTTTATAATACTTTTTGTTTGTATTTTCTGGTAGAAACCTTGGTTACTAATGACCTAATTCTGGTAGGAGCCTATATCGGTTGAATTCAAAGCTACTTTATTTTATTCGATTTGGTCTCCTATTCATTCGATTCATTCGATTGTCGCCGTTGCACCCAAAATTCTAATGCCACCATTTCCTCACAATTCCCATCAAATTGATGTGCGGTTATATTAGCCAGATTGATTTGATGCATCTTCCGCCATGACAGTTGTTTCGCAATTATTATTTTATTGTGCACAAATGAGCCAGTATTTCGAGCATGTTAAGGAAAAAAATCATTCCCACAAAATTGAATATTGTTTCTGAAACAGCTGCACAGTTTCATCAAATGTAACAGTCGTTGATACTTGCCGTATGAATATCCTCTTGCAATACTCAAACCTCCTTAGAAACAAGTGCTGCTCCAAACAATACTCTCAAACTGTGCCGGAACAAACTTTGGAGACAAATGAATGAACAGCTTCCCTAGGGAAGTATTTCGTCCAACATGATTCCACATCAACTGGTGTCCGGCTATATTAAGATATCATCGCCTGACTACCTTGGGCTTCGTCGGGGTCGGGCTCGTTCTCAGATGATATTAAAATGAGTGGTGTTTGAACGCCAGTACGAGAAGAAAGTTTACCGCAGCTTTGTGCAGAGCGTATAGCGGTCGAATGTGCTCCGTCGGGTCTGTGTGTATGTGCTCTATACAAAAGTGCGATGGGTCCTGCTGATCACTGATATGGATACCGTATTTTAGCGTCCTCATTTTAGTGCTTGAACATCCATCAGTGTTTTGATGTCCTTCATCAGCGCTCTAATGCATGTCGATCAGTGCTCTAGTGTCTACGCCAGTGTCTACACGTCAATCGCCGGTGTGTGCATATCATTGCGGTGCATGGTATCCTCTCTCTTGTTTTGTGATGCATGAACATCACTGGTACGATGTTTCACATTAGTGCCGTCTTGGATTCATATTATTGTTATGAAGCCTGCACAACAAGCAACGATGCAGCACTGCGCCTAGCAAAAGTACGCCCTACAGTGTTGACCAAATATTATACTAGTGAAGGTTAGACGATTCTTTTTATATTGTAGCCCCACCCATCTTCTTGTAGAATAACTGTGGTAATAAAACGTATTGTGACTAAAACATTTATTTTTCCTTTCACCATTTCGTTTAATTTACATTTATATATTTCAACATATAATGTGAATCCGAATCTCGACGCAAAAAGCAAGTGACATTACAATTTTACAAAATTAGATTACATGAAAATGTATTGGGGGAACAATATAGTACCTTGAGCGGATTGCGCATAATTTAAAAGAGGGTTAGAAGGCAGCCTCTGGACTGTCAACTGTCGTCATATTATGTCTCACAAATCGATGTTATAATTTATACAGAAGCAGAAACAAACGAAAGGTGGCGACCGATGTCTTGACGCACCTCACACTCCTCTCATGCACTCACACAGATACCAAAACTAAGCCAATGAGCGCTTAGGGTTCTACCAGGACACACACATACACCGAGTGAGGAGTGGGCTGCAAGATCAGTAACAACAGGAGGAAGGGTTGACAGCTTTCACTGCTTTACCCCACTACTTCATAATTCCAGGACCCCACCACCCCGACACCGGGTGAAGAGTGGGCTTCGAGATCAGTATCAACAGCGGGGGGGGGGGGGATGGCTGCGTTCACCGATTTACCCAACTACGGCATAATTGTCGGGCCCTTCCTCTCCCATGTCTATCCCGTTTCTCAAGTTTCTCAACGAGAAACCAATGACGGGAAAGGGCATCATCCATCCCCTTTCCCGCCATCCATTTGAAATAATTGTCCACTTACGCATATTCACGACACGTTCTTTCTTAGCCTTCACACTGACATCTCTTATCATCAAAGCCTCCTTCACGCCATCCATCCACCTAATCGTTGGTCTTCCTCTAGTCTAACGCCTACTAGCCTCCGCCTTCATCCCCTTCCCTGACCACTCGACCCATATGGAGATTGAACAGCCAATGATGACATAACGCAACCTTGTCTATGGGCCACCTTCTGTGGCATTCAATCACTCACTTCGCTCTGCTGTCAACATAGAAACTCTGCTCAGCTCTCAATATTTTTCCTCCCGCTCCGTAGACCTTTAACAGATCCATGAAAGCCCATACTATAGCTTTTTCTTTCGCAAGGTAATTCTCACAAGCTTGACTCACTGCAAAAATGTGATCAGCAACACTTTCTATCACCCACCACACACAACAAACCAATACCTCTTAAGTTGCTGCTTTCATCTTTATTTTCGTTACCCTCATTCAGTGGAATGATGCAAGCGCTGTGCCACTCAATCGGAACCACCCCCCTGACACAAAATACCTCTTTGTAGTCTCATCGACCATGCGATTATCGTTACATCACCCTTCTTCAGGCGCCACCCTTCTTTCAGCTGGGAAAGATATCTCAAGTCAATATCTTCAAGGCTTTCTAGAACTTTTTCTCGTTCTCATCAATATTATCGCACAAACCCCTACCTCACCTAGCATCAGTGTCCATCTTCGCTAGTCTGATCTCACTTCACCTCCTCTCGCTTTTCTCTATTTGTCTTGGGCCACCGTCGACCTCGTATACAATCACTTCTCAAAAGTTCTTCTCATCAGCGTCACTGCCTTCTCACCTCATTCATCCACCACAGTTAATCCTTGCTCCCACACCTGCCTACTCGGCACATATCGCAGAAATTCCTTCTACCTCGTAACAATGCATCTTTGATCGAGTCCCATTCCTCCTCTGATATCCCCAGACAATGCTTACTGGTAAAGTTATACTTCTCCTTCAACTTCAACTGGAGCTCCAAAACCCTGCTCGCTACATTCAATTCACTCACCATCACTATCTCTCTTCCTCATTCCACTTTGTTATTACCTTCCACCTCTACTCCACTCTCAATCTTTCATTCACCAGCAGATGATCAGACATCCCTCTACCATCTCCTCGCATCCCCCACACATCCATCCAACTGCTTTCGCCACACCAAGCCCATCAGCTCTTTTTCCAGCCATGTGTCACAGGCCATTTTTACCCATGTGTATATATGGACAAGCTGTAGCCTACCACTTGGGCCTACCACAGTTTTCGCTTTTCGTATCCACCTATCACATTCAAGTCCTTCACCTCCAAAGCCCTCAAAACCCACCTCACACTCCATCTCAATCTCGTTCGTTCCGCTACCTGGATCGTAAGGCCTAGCAACCCCCACAATTGTTTCCTGGCTTAACCTTCACCCACATCAATCCAAACAACACTCTCTTCAATTTTAATTTCAATCTAACATTATCTTGTTTATAGTTTTTTCAGTTTTACATTGTCCAAATGAGGATACGATACAAATGTTTTTTCCTGTATGATTTAAATTCTTGTTTAGATGAACAGACTTTATATTTCTGAACTCTACTTATATAT
>SDVV010035651.1:0-11034 GCA_016164225.1 Gammarus roeselii
GTGTGCAACAGTGCGCCGCCACACCGTGTGCAACAGTGCGCCGCCACACCGTGTGCAACAGTGCGCCGCCACACCGTGTGCAACATTGCGCCGCCACACCGTGTGCAACAGCGCGCCGTCACACCGTGTGCAACAGTGCGCCGCCACATCGTGTGCAACATTGCGCCGCCACACCGTGTGCAACCGTGCGCCGTCACACCGTGTGCAACAGTGCGCCGCCACACCGTGTGCAACAGTGCGCCGCCACACCGTGTGCAACAGTACGCCGCCACACCGTGTGCAACAGTGCGCCGCCACACCGTGTGCAACAGTACGCCGCCACACCGTGTGCAACCGTGCGCCGTCACACCGTGTGCAACAGTGCGCCGCCACACCGTGTGCAACATTGCGCCGCCACACCGTGTGCAACAGTGCGCCGCCACACCGTGTGCAACATAGCGCATCCAGACCTAAAATGCTTTGCTATCAAGCATATTAGCAATTTCTGGAGCACAGTAAATGCATTGCGGATATTCTGTCGCTTACTTCCATTTAATGCCAGTTTTCTTGATTGACGAGGTGTCTTGTTATTGTTGATTGAAGATAAGATAATTCGATTTTTTCAACCCATCAGTTATGAGTATATTTCAATATTCATTTGGATGACGAATTCCAGAATTCTCTTAGAGGCTTAGTTAAAATGTAATACCGCGACAAAAATCCGTAATAGATTCAACTCTTCGCCTAAAAAGCATTGTTTTGGGTCTCATTTTGGGTTTCCCCTTTTGTTGTAACTTTTGGTTGTACCTTACTTCATTCAATGACCCATTACTTTTGTAATCGTTCAAAATTCAAAACAAATTTGACTAACACGTTAGCCAACGAACGCTGTCAACAGATACAACTTTTAAATACAATAAAATTGCTCTTCTCTACAAATATTACATTGCTCCCAATCATTTTTAAAGCTAGTAATTACGGAATAAATAGACTCAATCAAAATTCTTCAAATTTATCTCATATTTTTACCAGTTGACCCCTGTCGAATATCCTTTTTTATTCATTTTTTATTTATAAATTGCTTTCGTGAATAGAATACAACATGCGCATATCTCTCAGCCCCACGTTGTCATCCACTACACTCCCACCAGATGGCGCTTTGCCGTAACCCCCTTAAATTAGCTCCAAGTCTCATCATTGCAAAACACTGCAATCTTCCTTTGACAATATGTTTCCAATTTGTTGTAACTCAACCCATAGAATGGGAGGAAAAGAGGGTAACCCTGGAAGCACCTCGACCGCGTTTTGTTTTCCAACTTTCCGCACCATTTTACGTTGATTGTTTCGTTGAGGGTGTCATTCCCAATGGTTCTGGGGAGTTTTTCGGCGGCAGCGGACTGCACAGAGCGGCAGAGGGCTGCAGAGGGCGGCAGAGGGCTGCAGAGGGCGGCAGAGGGCTGCAGAGGGCGGCAGAGGACTGCACAGAGCAGCAGAGGGCGGCAGAGGACTGCAGGGAGCGGCAGAGGACTGCAAAATGCGGCAGAGGATGCCGAGTGTCTGAATAAACATATACTGCTTTGAAAACTTGCATTTATTTCCTTTAAATTATGTAAAACCTATGTTTTATCTACTTTACTTGTACAACAAAAACAAAGTCAACAGGATTATTGCAAACATTTTTTGTTGTTGATCGAAGAACAAAATATTATTGACATTTACTATTAGACTTATTCCAGAGAGTTGTCCCAAGTATGGAAGGGATCCAACGAACGAATAGGGCTACTAATCCTGAACAAAGTTCGTTCACACGTGATCATGAGGCGTTTTCCCCAAGACATTCCGATGACAATTCAGTTTGTTTCCAGCAGACTAACTTACAACAGAACTTAATCAATCCATAAGTTCGATCACAACTTCTTTCAGACACTCTTTCGATCTCGAGTGTGGAGGGCGCTCTGGAGATCCAAGGAACACACATGTGCACATGCCTGCCCCAGCCTAGCAGCCAAGGAGCAGGCCGCCACAACTAGAAGTGGTGCAAGCATGCAACTGGCAAGTTGGAACAACTTATTATGACTTGATTTGAAAGAGAACATGTAAAACAGAACGGGCAAGTGAACCAAACAAGTACATCGATGAAAATATACAGTACTGGTCTCAAAACAACAACCAGCCTACGCTTCAACAATGACAATGATGGAGACTCAACTACGTCGGCAGACATGCCATTAAACAAATCTCATACAAATTCTGTAGAATTTTATACTTTCATGGCTTGGTATCCCAAGTTTAACGTTTTGAACCCTTGTAGCTCCTGCTGCACTGAAGAGTATTCAATTCGTCCCACGTTTGTAAAATTTAGTTGCTAATGTTATGCAAAATTTACAGAGAGGAGGGCCAATCTTCTATACATTTTAAAATTACAGCATCTTTCCGAATAAGAGATTGAAAATTGAAGCAAAGATCACTCGAAATAATGCAGATATATCATTTCATATTTTGTCACGTGCAGCTCTCCTTCAAAATGACAACCGGCAGCTGCAATACACTTCTCAACACGACGGTCAACACTCGCAATGACTTTCCAGTGCAATTCACAGTTGATCAAGGCGATGACTTCGCTTAATGCGATCTAAATACAAGGTTTTTGACGTAACCTCAGACAAGGTAGTCAAGGTGCGAAATGTTCGGCAAACATGTTAGTATGATTATCGAGTGGTCAACCAGCCCATGACAGATTTAGAGGTGTGCTTCGGGGCTCCACGCTGCTGGAACCTCGGTTCTGATGTCCATCTGCGTCCAAACTACTTTCAAACAAGTGGAAGTACCTTACCCTTCTAATTATAATTTATTCGCAAGCTCCACTATCTTTATAATGAAGCGAACCATGCAATTTCGTTGCCCTCAGTCCATACCACACGGTTACCGACCACTCCTGGCAATTCTGTTCTCTTTATATGGCCTACCATTCAACTAAATACGGCATTCACGTTCAAAATCAAATCGATGTCGCCGTTTCCAACAATTCCTTTTGTGCAGGCAGAAAGCAAACTTTTTCCCGAAGTCATTGAGAAATAAATTGAGAAGCGTATGCAAGTGACGTCGGTCATCTCGACGGAGAACTGTTGGTGAAAATGAAACTATCAACTATTCAGTTTCGAATGAACGTGGTCTCAATTTCCTATCTCTTGTTACGATTTCAAGATTTTAAAATGTATGCGATTTTTCGATTTTAAAATGTATGCATATTAGCTCTGAGCCCCCTGTATTCTCTGAACCCCCTGTATGCATATTAGCTCTGAGCCCCCTGTATGCTCTGAGCTCCCTGTATGCATATTACGGGTTCAGAGCTACGATTGTACGACTGAGCAAATCCCTGTACATGGCAACAGTTCAAATTTTGGTCAGAGCTGTCTGGAAGCAAATTCGTGCCCTCGTGTCTCATTGAACGATGTTGATCGATAATAATATAATAATGTTGCATCAGGAGAGTGCCAGGGCCGTCTTAGCCTATTAAAAGTGGACCGTTCGTAAAAGTTGCCCACAACTTACTGGTGCTGTATACAACATACGGTGCTGTACCAAACAAACGGTGCTGTGTACCATCTCGAAATGGTGCTTTGAAACCAGAAACACGACAACTTTAATTACTCAGCAGTTTCAAATAATTGTTTGATACAAACCATGAACATTGGGAGTCTGTCACTAAGCTACGTAACCTACGTTGATTGTACAAATGGATCTATAGTGGTCCGGTCATGCTCATTAAACCTGAACTGGACATCAAATGAATACAAAAAATCAACGGAAAACCATACAAATAATAAATTATGTCAACCCTCAAAGTAACAGACACTGACGCAAGACCGAATCCTCAAGACTCCACAACTCACGCTACGGGTCAAGAGTGAGGTTCGAGATGATTATCAGCCCTGAGGCCCGAATGAGTTCACCGGCTTACCGCTGCTGCGTCACAATTGTCGGTCCCTCCCTCACCCACGACCATTTGGTTTCCCAACAAAACGCAAAAAGCATGAAAGCGTCTAGGGGCCCGGTAAAATTATATCCATTCACAATCATTCATCCACTCACTCTTTTCCATTGAACCCGCTCCTGCTACTTCCATAATGATGTCTCTCTTCCATAACGCCTACATCGCCCAATTCATACACCAAACTTTGTATTCCCACAAGCCTACGTTAATGCACCTATTCATCTCCGCTATCATCACCCTTTTTACCAATCTCCCATCATCCGTCCTCACCATGTATCCGAACCATCTCAGAACACGTGAACCTACTATAGCCTCCATCGTCCTCAGGTGAAAAATGAAAATATCCTCCGTCAAATTTCGATACAACACATTGTCCACTACTTCAAATTAAAATTATACGATCTGGAAACCAATTTGGAGTCCCGTGGCACCGCACGAACAGCCTTAGTTGTGGAATACACCGTTTCTCATTGAGAGTGTCGGTACAACTGTGCAGCCCCACGCTGCATACTAGGTAATGGGACCGACCCAAATCAAGTGAAGGATTTGACCTATGAACGATTCCTTATAAACACTAACCACATCAATCATGAGTGGCATTATGAATGCATGAGTAATGACACAGATGTAAATTGTGTAATGTTATTGTTCTAATTAATTGCATAGGACCTGCATATAGCAGCGGTCTTCACCGAAGTCACCGGGAGAATCTATAGTTATGGAATGTTTCATAAACATATGTTTTAGCTTGGATAAACAATTTCAGTATTCAACTTTGTAACACATCTTCATTTTCATATATCGATATGGGATCACCATATTTCCGTACCACCGGATTTATAATTAATGTATTATCATTATTTTTCGACATACTCTTACTTCCATACATTTTGTTTTACCTACCCCTGTTGACGCAATTCCTGTTGTGACATACGTTAGCAGCCAGCATCCCAAGAAATATTTGTTTCCTTTATTACCTTTTCTGTCATGCTATATTTATATATTTATTATTTTACTAATATTACTCGCTTTTTGTGGTATTATTATTCGATACAATGATAGATTGTGATGGAAAAACCTCCCTCTCTGCAGCGCACAATTTTTTTTTTGTCTTTTCAACTAATATTATTAAAAAAATTACTGCAATAATTCGAACATTTTTACATGTCATCAAATAATATCTAAGATAAAGTAACATGGTTATGATAACTTATTTAATTTATTGACTAAAATCATCGATTCTTGGTTCTACTACTCAAATTAGACATCCGCGCTCAGGAATGGACGACCATATATATATATATATATATTTAACTCGTTTCAGGGCTTTGGTAACTCTTTGAAACACGGACATCCGATCGCTCCTGCCTCGTACTGATATCAATTCAATAGACATCGTAGAACAGCCTGAAAATTGCTTGCCAAGTAAGCCCCTCTCATCACACTCAATCTGTGGATTTTGGTACGTATTTCTATATTCCCACTTACAAAATAAAATTAATCACATGTTGTTAGACATAAGTAACCGAAATGTAAAGGTCTGTCCATCTATAGAGGTTGGATTAGCTACAATCATGATGTTTTTAAGCGAATTGTACATTAATCATCCATCAAATTTGCTCAGCTTGTTGACTCTTTTGTCATCTCATGCTTTTAAACTATTCCGTATAACTTCTACTGGTTGGCATAATGCATGGCAAAAGTGATTTCCCTTGCCTCTAAATAAGTGATGGATCATTCCTTTAACCTTTCATCTCTTCAGTCTGGCCAAGTCAGCCTCTGTCCGTATTAGCTGCACTCAGCCGCCCCTCTGGGAGTTTTCAATGCCACCCACCGTACAGGTTGCCTTAGGCAGAACCGCCCTGGTTGGACAGCCCAACAGAAGGGACGGTCCCCAAGCAGCAGGGACGACGTCACTGCCGGCGGAGAGCCTTTGCCTCAGGGACAGAGACGGATGATGCATATTGCTGCGGCCCTAACCGAGCCAGGGAAATACGCCATCCCTCGTCCATCATGCTATGGTTACTGAATATGCGGCCCTAACCGAGCCAGGGAACTACGCCATCCCTCGTCCATCATGCTATGGTCGCTGAATGAACGTAGCATGGACCTCAAGACACAGGTCAAGAATTACGCTGTGTAAAGGGAAATAAAATCTGTGTAGAATGTGTAATTTACATGTTAAGACACTCTGACGACTGTGCAGGTGTGGAATGTGTTTTCTGTTTAGAGAGACAGTGATGGAGTTCAGTGTCTATCTGAATAAATGAGAATTTATTACTAACTCGTGATATATTTTCCCGTTGTTTGTTATTTGTTTATATATGTTCCTTGTTGCTACAAGAAGACGAAAAATTACTTATGAAGATTGAACTAAGAGAGTGCTTGAATTGAAAATATATATATGAGGTTTCCGCTTTGAATTATGAGGGAATCACCGAGTCAGGAGTAGTATATATATATATAGGGCCGAGAACGGCATGCTAGAGTCCCTTTTGGGTGGGTAGGGGTGGAGGGTAGCGCAATGCTGCAACTTTGAGTCAAGCGACCGGGAAGTAACCGGTTTTTGGCGCGGGGAGGGGAACGGAGGTGAATGACTCATTTCGGACAGACAGATAGCTTACGGAATATTTTTTTTGCAACTTCGTTGCATGCCATGTTGAATATATGCGTTTTCAATGCTGGGTCCTCTGAACGTTTTTAGAATATTGATAACATACATTTATAGGATAATTTTTATTGATAATAACAGTTACATAACAATTTACAAGCCGTATTAAAGGTTAATACTGCACACATATTCTTCATGCACGAATCTTGGTTTCCGGACACGTTCATGATGGGTTAGGTTAGGTTAGGTTAGGTAATCTGTCCTCTCTGGTAACATAAACGAGGCGAGATTGACCGCGAAGTAGAAATAATTAGGTGCAAGTTATATAAAAATTGTGTGGAGGGGGTTTCATTTATTTATGTTACAATGTCAGAATACCGTATATAAGGTTAGGTTAGGTACCATACATAAGGTCAGGCTAGGTTAAGATAGGGTCTTGATAGGTGTGAAAAAGCAATAACATTCAAACAATGATGAAATTATAAATGAAAACAGATGAAATTTGATAGATCAAAATTGGAAGTGAGTATCAAAGTGCAAAGGATAGATCAAAATGTAGAGTCAAGTGGAGATTTTTGTTATGCATTGTATATATCGATGACTGAATACCGTTCATAAGTTAGGTTAGGTTAGATTTTTGATGAGTTACTCGATCAAAACTGGAAGTGTGTATCAAACTGCAAAGGATTGATCAAAATGTAGAGACATGTGGAGATATTTGTTATGCTTTAATCCTAAAACCCTGAAAAATCACATGTAAGCATGAAAAGTCGATTGAAAATACGTAAATTTCTTGGATACAATAGGTTAGGTTAGGTTAGGATGAACAGATCTTTGAACATAACATACCATGAAGCTGATCCACATTAATTATCTAGTAACAAAAGCAATGAATTTTGTTCTATAGGTTAGGTTAGGTTAGGATTCCTAGGAATTATTGCATCTGGCAATGTATGGTAACCCTTTTACACAAAAATATGTGTAAATGCCTATATGTTACTCTAATAGATGAGCTGATGATGTGACGCTAACGATCTGTAAGTATAAATTTCGCTAATTATGTACCTTGGACATGGTTCCTATCCTAGATCTTGTTGACTGCGGACCTTACATTACAGGTCTGTAGTAAAAATGTTAGAGTGTATTTATTCAATATTTGTTATAATACACGAAAATGGTAGAAGCAAGACATCCAACACCATAAAATAATCTTATTCTAACAGTATAACCGCACATAAAACTTGCCAACGCTTTAACACCCGTCACCATCACTGACGTATGCGGGAAGCTTACATAAACGTTTTAAACTCTACAGTCTAATAATGAGAGATGACCTAACATCAATTGAAACTGGTCGATATTACTGGACTTGTAACAAGCAAAATGAAAATATCTATATATATGTAGGCACACAATATGCTAAAGATTGGTAAAACTACAGAGTCAAGTGGATAGATTTGATGAGAATAAAGCTTAAATCAATGAAGAAATACCTAACAAAAGTATGAAAACGGGGGGAAAAATCTTTGGTTAGATTAGGTTAGGATGAGTTAGGTTTACGGGCATTATCACAAACCATTAGTGAAAAATGCTATAGTGGATTATGTAAATGCTCAAAATAAGACATATTCTGAATTGGAATGTAATCTCATAACAAAGCCGGAATTAATCAATAACTTCTAAGTGTATAAACTGCAAACGTCTTACAAAAATTTATAAAAGTAAGACATGCGGGAATAAGCATCTAGTAAAGACATGCGAGCGGATTACATAATTGAGATGTACATTAAATTATTGAAGAATTTTAACACTAACACTCTACACAAAACCGATAGATCAGCTCTCTAAGATGACATGGAACCGGAGTCGATTGGTAAAACATATCAATATTTTAGATCATTACATCCAATTAAGCCGATTTTGTACCCATCATTCCACGAAACTAGATATATAACTCTGATAACCAATCAAAACATGTAACAACAACTATAAAATAGCTAAATAAGATTCTCTACTCTACCCAAACCGACAATGATTGACTATTATATACGGTGTATCCTATCACATCCAGATGATAAATCCTACGACAATATACTACGATATCTGGTTCATGACTAAGATCATATACTAACATATAAGCTATACCAAAAATATCTGACATTTAACACTGAGTTAATGCGAATAATGTTATTTTCACTACGATACCTGTTTAAATCTATAACAAATTCCTAGATCTAACTTTATGTTATGCCTCTAGCAGGAAAAAATCCAAGCCCCATTGTGTCGTAAAAATGAACTCTATAAAGCTTTACTAGGTCACTTCTAAGCAATTTACCACTGATGTATAACAAATGTAGAGGTAATACCCAGACACGATACAAAACCTCGGACGTGCCACGCATCTGTTTAGTCCATCATCTCTGAACAACATCGAGCAAAGTCACATCCTGGACATAAACAAGAATCTATACACAGGTACAGTGTTCAAAAATGGAGCTGACATGAGATCAAAGAGTGTAGCCATAAAATCGAATAGCAGCTTGTCGGATAACCTCTCTAACAAATCCATGGAACTTATGAGCGACGTCCACAAGAACTTTCAAAATCACGTTGAACTTGGACGAAGTCCAAATGACCGCCAAAGAGTGTAAACCACCTCTACACCAGGACCCCCACCATCCAGTAAATCGTCTTCTAAAACGTTAAACTACACACTTGCTAGGGTTGAATTACGATATTCCACAGAGATGCAGTACGGACTTACACCTCATAAACATACATTACTATGATTAGCGAGGAAAAAACATACAACAACAATAATAACTGTTATGATCGGCCTCCTCTGACACAGATTTATAAACTTGGGTGCGTAAAGAGTGCCCCTAGAAACAGTGTAGGACTTAGGCCTGTTAACTCTTAGCTCAAATTTCATGGATGTCCCTTGCCTTGCATATATTTTATTTCCCTCGATGTGTGAAGGGAAGCAGGTGGCTGACTTCCTCGGATTGTATAACGTAGGAGACATTGACGAAGTGAGGGCCATTTGCGTGTCAGTGATAGGGGGATGGAAGACTAGGTCCCATAACACTGTTTAACGCAGGGGTATTTTTATTGTTTAAAGATGGGAGGAGCCCACAAAATCGGTTAACGGACTTTGTTGTATATTTACCAATGAGGTCTGGGTATTAGAAGCCCCGCCTTTTTAACTGGTCCAAAAATGTGAGTTGTTTCCTCATTGGACGAGTTCTTCAAACACCTACTCAAGGCCCTCCCTTAGGATTCAGGGCGCAGCCCCGAACGACCGAGGGCACGGCAGACTCTTGCCTGCGGGCACTGCGATCGGACATCATTCACTTCTGCGCTCGGCCGCAACTCACACTTGTGAGCGGCTGCGGCCGTCGGTGACACTCTCACCAATTAGCTGAGACAGAGGACACACGCTCGTCTTAAACTTGATACAATTCTTGTTAAGTCCCCGTTCACACTTTGGTTTCTTTGTGCCCGTTATGACAATCAATTTTATATCAGTGCTCTATTGAGTTAACCCATTGACTTGGGACTTTTCTTTATGAAAAAGACTATTATAAAACCAATGTTTCATCATTCCGTCCTTGATTTCCCGATTATCGCTACCCTGAACTGAAAATCGTAACATTGGTGGCAGCGGTGGGATTGAAGCAAAACAAAACATTTGTCTTTTCAATTAAAATAATCACTGCACACTTCGAAACAAAATGCTTCAGCCCCCGAACACACGTCTTCATTCCCTGAGACACTCGATCCCTTGCCTCACCGCTCTCGAGCCATACGCTACCACAAACAAAAAGACAACAAAGACCTTCACAGCAGGAGTCGAACCGAGAGGGACGTATCGGCAGCCATCCTACGCTGCCAACACGGAGCTGTCAACGTTACCCCTTAAACCCTGTCAGCACGGCCACCTGGAAATCGCTACCATGGCACCGCGAAGGACAACCACAGCCAGCACGGAAGCTAACGGCCTCGATCAGCTGATTGACAGGGACAAATTTAGTCAATCACGTCGGCCAAAAACAAGACGGCAGTCAAGAAAATGCGCCGCTGGGAGGGCGCCTCCACACAGCACTCAAGGGCCTTCAGAAACAATGTATTCAAAATGTGAGTAAATACAAGCACGAGGATCTCACTAGGCCAAGATGGACATCAAACAAATAGAGACGAACAGCCGGGCGGAAAGGACACCACAGGACGCATAGAGAACCAGGGGCCCCTTCTCAAATCGCCACTTAACATCTCGAGAAAAACAAAGAATTAAGTATTCACAGTAATCAGTGTGTTGCATCACGATAGGCCCAGCTCCCGTAGGAAGTGAAATTAGAGAGTTAAATGAGTCGCGATAGCGCAAAAGAAATCCTGAAAACCACAAAAAATATATTTATTGTAAAATCAAAAAAAAAAAAAAAAAAAAAAA
>SDVV010035652.1:0-11034 GCA_016164225.1 Gammarus roeselii
TTTGGAACCGGCTGCCCGCTGATGTGGTGCAGCGTGATTCACTTCGCGGCTTCAAGAGGGCCCTGGCGGAGGAATTGGGGGCAGTGTTGTATGAGTTTTGCTAGACTAAATTTGATGTGATGTTGTTGCTTTGTTTGTGTGGTCAGCGGTTGTGTGCAGTTGTTGACTGTCTTCATTGTTTTGTTTTCTTTGGACCTATTGAGCGCATTCCGACCAGCGTCCTGCTGCAGTACTTGTACAGTGCTGTTCATTTTGATTGCTGGCGCGCTGAGGTGTACTGCCTCCCATGCCTGCGTGCCCTGTTGGCGGGGCTGTTGGGGCTGTGGGGGGCTGCAAAGGTGAGATACAAAGGTGAGATAGGACAGCTAGAAGGGGTGTGAGGAGGCTGTCTGAACGTGCTGGTGAGCGCATCTGAACCTGGGGCCTAGAAGGGACCCACAAATATTTCCCCCCCGAAGAGCTCTGCGTTCCGCTCGTCTACAGCGCTATTTTTTTTCTTATTTTTCCATGTCATTGCTACATGCTGTTTGGCATTAGCAATTATATCAACTAGTGCGCTGTTTATCCAGTTTCTGAGCCTCTGTCTAAATAGCTGTTATTAATATTATTCTGGCGTGCATGGCTGCGCTGGCCTCCCCCAGATCTGTTGCTCCTCACTGTCTGTGGGTCTGCTGGATGGGGCTGCAGGATATTTTGACTACCAAACCAATCTAATTTTGTTGCAACCTGCAAGTATGCATGCAAATATTTAGTGATTTGATGTGTTCTTTCAGGCTGAGAACAAGCATGCAGCACTGGAGGAGACCAAGAACTACACAACCCAGTCCCTGGCTTCTGTGGCCTACCAGATCAACACACTGGCCTACAACTTCTTGCAGATGATGGACCAGCAGGCGCACCAGCTAGCAGAGATGGAGAGTCAAGTCAACTATATAGCAGAGGTTTGGAGTTTGATATCTTTGTAACCACTTGACTTGTTACCTTCAATTATTTTAGCTGGTTATCTCTGTGTGGTAGCTATAGCTGCTGTTATTTAACATGTTTTTGGTAACTAGTTGAATATCTACTGCGTTCTCAGAAGTTGCAAGCTGGTTACTTGGGCAATTAGCTCAATTAGGCGAAATGTTTGAAATGTAACAATAGGGGTATTCCAGGATGAGTGGTCCATGAGAAATGAGATTTTTAACACCACACTTTCTTGGACTTTGCTACACATAAATTGGCTTACAATAGTGCTTTTGGCCCAAAAAAAAACATTCTGCAAATTTCAGCTCCTTAGCTCTTATAGTCCATAGGATATGGCCTTGTGAAGTTTGGATAAATGGCCTTGACCTTCTCATTTTTGAAAGGTCATAGCTTCCTCATTATCAGACCTTGAACAAATTGTTCAACATATTTTTATTTGCTCAGCATATCATGGATTCTTCCTTGACTTACAGAATTTTAGTAATTAAATTTGGATGGAATTATAAGAATTGGCCTCTTCACCTATAAGCCCCACTTGATGAAAGGAAATATTTAGGGAAAAAATAAAGATTGAGCACTTGACTAGTGGCTGCGACAACTAAATTTAGTAATAATAATTGATATAAGGTGTAGCTATATTTCAAGCTAGGCAGGTGCATCCAACAAATATAAAAAACTAACAACGTTGCATTAGATTTCCACTAGCGCAATTGTGCTGTTAGCATGCTGACAGGCAATGATGCTCAGCAGTAGTCAGTTTGTCTTTAGAACAATATCTAATTCTCCTCCTTGCTTGCAGCTTTGGATAACATAACTAGAAGAATTTCACCCCCAGACAACCACAATCTGTCCACTTATGATGGAAAAGCATTGAAAAATTAGACCAACAAATCCACAACTATAGAAACATACCACATGAGTGAACTGCCCCCCAACCCATAACATCAATACAGATATCAACAATAACACTGCTCCCCATGCACCAACTGAAAATGTCAACAAACTGCAAAAAAGGTCCTTACTATAGGTTAACAATTTCTTGACTGCACTTAAAAATATTGAATATGAGCATATCCTGCACTAAAACAGGCAAACAGCAGTCAATCAGCTTAAGTACTGGAAAGGAGAATTGCAGCATCTTCAGTCACAAAAGAATGCGGAACACTCTATTAAACAAAAACATCTACATGATGACATAGCAAAAAATGAATAGGTACAACATCAGCAGAAGAGATCTAAAGAGGGTCCAGAAACATAGGAAGAAAAATTATGGACAGGAAATTGCTGCCAGCCAATGGCAAAACAAATCCAAAACAATTTTTTATGGACATTTTGAGCAAAAAAAATGGAAGATCAGTAATTGGACCTCTTGAGAGCAATGTTGGTGAGCTAGAAACAGGCAACACCAAAAGGATTTTCCTACCTAATAAATACTTTTGTTCTGTATTTACATAGATATCCCAAGGATATCATAGCGGAAAGACAAATTGAAGCCCTCAGCACAGTGCTTACTTTTCCCCTGCTGAAGTTATTAAATATATAGATGAATTGAAAGTCGCAAATGTCCAGGTCCAGACCAAGTTCATACCAGAATTCTAAAAAAGAATAGAAACAAAATTGCCAAACATTCATCGTTCATTTTCACCCAATCTCACATATAGCACCTGCCCCTCTTGATGGAAATACGCCTAAAAAAAGGGGACAAGAAGTGTCTCTGCAATTACCATCCAATAAGACTCACCTCAGTCATTGGCAAATTGATGGAAAGTTTGAAACGATAAAATAACACAATTCTTAGAATCGAAAAAAATCATTGGTGACCCTCAGTATGGCTTTAGACTTCCTTCTCCTGTCCCACAAATTTGCTACTTTTTGTCCAAAAGTCGCATTTTCTGCATACTTTGAAATAACTCAAAAAGTACGCGGCTGAGAAACTTCGTATCTACAGTGTGCATAGCTACTATTATGTCCATGAAGCATCATAAGTTTCAACAATCTATCATCAACCAAAAAAAATGTTATTCACACAAAAACGTGCGGCGAGCTATGACCCCCAATCAGGGGTGATTTCCCGCACCGAACAGGGTGATTCCCCGCACCCTTCAGAGTAAGGCGTCCAATATTGACACACCGGGCCCTATATTGACGCAACACCTATAAAAAAAACTCTAAAGAGGAAACAGTTAGAAGTAGATTAAATCTGATTGCAGCCTAAATAAGTTTATATATCATGTATCTATGCAACCCATTATCAAAAAGCTAGATAAAATCAAATCGTAGAAATTTTGTTTCTAAGTTCACAAATTGTGTTTTCTTCATTTTCACACACTTTCACTTAGGTACTTAATAGCAAAGACCGGCTCTTTCAAGTCCCGTAGTTAAATAGTGACATTTCCGACGTTTTGATTCCCTTAAAGGGGGGTGCAGGGAGTCACCACATGTTGCCGACCGCGGAGAATCACCCGGGTCGACGCTAATTGAAATCCATGGCCCAAAATCTCCATTAAATATTGTTTACCTTCACTTCCAAAAGGCATTTGATAAAGTCCCCCACAAGCGCCTAGTTAGGAAATTGCAAAGTATCAATATTCCAGGCAAGCTTAACAAATGAATAAAATGCTGGCTCAGGGACAGACTGCTGCAAGTTGTACTTGAAAGAACTTGTTCCCCCTGTGGTAATGTCACAAGCAGCATGCCTCAAGGATCTGTGTTAGGTCCAGTTCTTTCTATAATATTAATTAACTATCTTAATAGCAACATACTCTGAAACATTAGCAAGTTTACAGACAATACTAAGATAGAAGGAAGAGTGCAAACTGAACTAGGGTGTCAGCAGATCCAAGTAGACTTGAACAAAATTGTTGATTGATCAGAAAAGTGGCAAATGAAATTCAATGCGAACAAATGTGAAGTTATGCACATAGGTCCTCATGACCTCAAACACGATATTCAATGTCAGGAAAGAAACTCATCCCTGTCAACAAAGAGAAAGATTTAGGTGTTATTAGTAACAACATGAAAAGTAGCAAGCAATGTAACAATGCTGCCAAGAAAGGCAACAAAATGCTAGGTGTGATAACCTGCACTATCTTTTACAAAAACTGAGACAGTATGCTCAAGTTATACAATGCATTGGTTAGACTGCATCTTGAGTATTCTGTTCAATTCTGGTCTCCATATCTTAGAAAAGATAATATTAAGTAGGAGTAGGTTCAACATAGAGCTACCACACTCATCCCTTTGCTGCGTAATAAATCGTACTAAGACAGTGTACGTGAACTGGATCTTTATTTGCTAGAGAAACATCGAGTCAGAGGCAACATGATCAAAGTGTGGAAGATTATGAAGGGTAAGAAAAATGTCAACCTAGCCGGCCTTTTCACTCTTAATACAAATGGAGTGACTAGACACAACAGATACAAAATCGTTGGGAAACGTTTCTCTCTCAACATCACGCGCAATTTCTTCACATATAGAGTTCTTGAAGAATGGAACACATTTCCAGTGGAGGTTGTAAACTGCAATACAATCTAAATGTTTAGGTCGCGGCTTGATAAGTTCTACATGAATCTCCAATAAATAGGTTAACCGTTCTCTTTTTTATGTTATGAAAACATGAGAGGGCACATGAAGCTCTTCTATCAAAAGGCAACCTAATTTGAGCCAAGTGGCCTGTCGTTGCCTTCCTACACTTGTAAAATACATGCAAACACTTGACTTTCCTCCTCGTCTTGCTCCCCCTCTCCTGTGCGTCCGGCGGCCTTGCTGGCGGCGGCTCCTCGACCCAGGGTACCACCTATCCTATCGCAGACTCCACATCCCACCTCCACCCTGCCACCACCTCCACCCCCACACCCCATAGCCTCACCCCCTGGGTCACCACAACAACCTCAAGCTAATGCCAAATACCTTAATATCTTACAAATGAACACAAACAGTATGGGTGGGAAACAAGTCAAATTGAAACTGTTCTTACACAAACATCACATTCACATCGCCTACTCCAGAAAGCAAACTTGAACATAACTGAAAAACACCAAAATTTCCTGGATCAGCTTGGAAGTATTCCTGGCACCAGGGTAACTAAGGCTCAATTTTCGAAGCATTGCCATGAATTGATTTTCCTCTTGAATTTGTTTACTCTGGTGTTTATGAGGCCCATTGTGTGTTCCTCATTGTACTGCATAGGCTGATAAATTTACACATGTGCCTCTTGGTGGAGACTCTTTTAGGGTACCATGGTCTGTCAGGCCTCTCACGGGTTGAAGGTGAGGAAAGCAAATGCATGGGATGAGTACAAATTTCAAGAAGGAGATTTGGCAGGAATGACCAAAATACTATGGAGTCACTAGCTATCTTTCTTAAAGGTAGCTAGTGACTAGCTAGGTATCTTTCTTTAAGAACAAAGTCAAATAGGTCAACTATCTCTTTTCCTTCCAAAATTGAATGAGCTTCTCAAATTTGGTAAGTCTAGAAAGATTACCAGTTTATTCTGAGCTAAAAAACATATAAAATAATTTCTTCCATGTCCTATAATAAGGTAGCTATGACCTTTCTAAGATGTCCAGGTGAACAAAATTTTCACCTGTTCACAAAATTTCACAAGGCTATCAGCTACTTTTGAACTAGGTATATGAGATGAGAGCTGAAATTTTGCAGAATCTTTTCTGGCTAATAGCACCATTTCATCTTTTCACCTTTGTATCTCACCTTTGCAGCCCTCCACAGCCCCGGCAGCCCCGCCAACAGGGCATGCGGGCATGGAAGGCAGTATACCGTGGCACACCAGCAATCTAAAGAACAACACAGTATCAAAAGTGCAGCAGGGTGCTAGTCGGATTGCGCTCATTAGGTCGACAAAAAAATACTGAAGACAGTCAACAATTGCACCCAACTGTCAAAACACAGAAACAAAACCATAAAATCAAATCTGCTATGCCTAGCAAAACTTGTACAACACCCCTCTCCCCACTCCTCAGCCAAGGCCCTCTTGAAGCCATGGAAGGAATTGCATTGCACCACATCAGAGGACAGACTGTTCCAGACCTGAATACAGCAAGAATAAAAGAATCTGCGTTTATAGTCGGTCCGACAGAGAGGAACCACCTGCTTGAAAGAATGACATCGTGTACCAATATCTGGAGCTCGCTCAAACAGAGTAGACATCCCCGAATCCACAGAACAATTAAAAATCTTTCAACACTTCATGAGATCCAGACGCAACAACCTCCCTCTGACCGAAAACAACTGCAAAGCTCTGAGCCTCTCACCATAGTCCACTCCATCCAGACCCTCTATTTCCCTGGTCCACCGCTTCTGCACTGACTCCAAAAGTCTCAGATCCCCCAAATATCCCACATTCCACACACAAGAGCATTAGTCCAAGATGGGCATTATATGAGTTACAAACAGACACCATGAAAACTGAACTCCTATTGACGATAAAACGGAGCAGACTGGTTGCCAGAGTTTAAGCCTTTCTAACAACACTCTTCACATGGAGGTGGATGCGCAACCTTGAGTCAACAAGGATTCCCAAGTCCCTGCAAGAATCAACAAGCTCAAGTGCCACACCATTCAAATTATGAGCAATTCCATCATCAAGCTGCTCCGATTCAAGACGACCCCTGTAAAAACCAATGTAGACACATTTGGAAATGTTCAGAGAGAGATTCCATGACACGGAATAAGACAGCACCAAATTAAGATCTTTTTGCGAAGAAGACACACCCAAGCAAACTTCTTGTACTTCGCGAGGGAAGCTCAAATAAAATTTTAATTCATCAGCAAAAGCCTTCCACTTACACGCCGCTCCTGCTGTAACATGATTAACATACAGCAGAAACAAGTACCTGGATTACCCCAGGTACAAGTGGAGTTCTTGGGGTACTCCCACTTGGCACCTCCCGAAAGTCACTGACAACTCCCACCACAGAAACGCACATTTGCCTCCCAATCAGAAAACTACGAATCCAATCCAACAATCAATCATGAATATCCACACACTTCAGTTTGGCCAACAAAACAGAATGATTGACAACATCAAACGCATTGGAGAAATCCAGAAAGACCACATCCACCACCATTCCATCATCCACCAGATCAGCAACCTCACCATAAGTAAGCAACAGTTGATCTTCCGTGCTCCTTCCCACCCTGAATCCAAATTGGCAGCTTGACAAAATGTCAGAATCTCCCAGAAAAGACATCACCTGCGACACAATAACCCGCTCCAGCACCTTACAACATACAGAAGTGAGACTCACAGGTTGATAATTGAGAGGGTTGCTCCTCGCACCAGACTTGAATAAGGGAACAAAATGAGATTCCTTCCAGGCCGGCCGGCAAAACTCCCTGGCCCAATGACTTCACAAATGTCAAAGACAATGGCAATGACAGCTGCCAAGAATATTGCTTCAAAACACTAGGGTGAATACCTTCAGGTCCAGGGGCAGAAAACGAATTTAAATTGTCCAGAACATGGGAGACTAACAGTCTCGTCACACAAATCTCACTAAATTTTCCAAAAAAAAATAATGTGGGGAAGGGCCGGCAGGATCAGCGTCCACAAAAACAGACGAAAAATAGTCCACAAACAGCTGACTCATGTCTCTGATTAGCAGCAACCTCACCAGATTGAAGCTTCAGAGGACCAACAAAAGGACAGCCCTTCTTTTTTTTTCTTATACAGGACTGGAACATCTTGTGAGCAAGAGTTGTTGGCTAGTTCCTGTTCATACAACCATTGGCTGTGCCGAGAAAAATTTTTGTACTCAAAATTGAGCCTACTAAACTTCCCCAAGGACATCAACACCTCCTCATGCTGCCTACCAAGCTCCCTCCTCAGAAGCTTGTACTACGCCCAAGCCTGAGATCTACCAACTAAGCCGCGAAGCAGAGTCTCGAGTGAGAAAAAAACTTTCAACAAGCAAATGGATAACTGACTGAAACAAACTATAATTCTCCTCCACAGTGCCGTACAGGAACTCATAATGCCAGTCAACGTCTGTCAAAACCTCTCTCATACTCTTATAATCTCCACGAGACAACATGACCGATCCAAAACCAGAACCAGGATCAACTGGAACCTCATCTATCTGAAAACCATACTCAAACAAGACAGGGGCATGGTGGCACCCCAGGAGAGAGGAGGCAAAATTGCCACAGATGACACCCGATCTTCCTCTGTAGTCAGCACCAGATCAAGAATGGTGCCTGAATCAATAAAAGTACCTTCCCACAGCCACTGAGTGAGTCCAAGAAGAGCAAAACAATCAAGAAACTGCAAATCAACTGGAGGCATATAAATATTAAACATGTCTACAGACCAATCCAACGAAGGCAAGTTGAAATCGCCAAGAACAACAACCTCCCTATCAACACAAAACTCCAGCAGGAATTCGATCAGTTCAGCCTTCTCCTCAGCCGAATAGGAGGGCGGACGGTAAGCCACCACAACTGAGACATCATACTCCAGGAGAGAAAGGGCAGCAACATTCTGAAAACCTACTTCAACCGGCACAAATGTAAAATTGTTTGCGACTTATAAACCAACTCTATGCTTCTTTACTTCCCCCACCACATCTCCCCTCACCAGCTGAAACCCCGGCAAATCAACAAAGGACGACGATACTGATGTAGTCAACAACGACT
This sequence comes from Gammarus roeselii, assembly GCA_016164225.1. Lineage (NCBI taxonomy): Eukaryota > Metazoa > Arthropoda > Malacostraca > Amphipoda > Gammaridae > Gammarus > Gammarus roeselii. Next base: position 8,620 of record SDVV010035652.1, read on the forward strand.
CACACACTCAGACCAACTGCAAGTTTTACTGCTGCACCATATGACCAACATAAGGGACCTTATTCATGAGGGAATTCAAATTTACCCAGCACAACCGCAAAATGGTGAAATCCATTTGCAAAGACTGCCTGGCTAGTTTAAAACACTATCCTCATGGACCTGGAGTTCCACGATCACCACCACCAGGACCACGGCCACTCCCGGCACCACGACCGCTTCCGCGAGCCCTACCTCGGCCGCCTGCACTTTCCCGGCCGCCAGCACTTCCCCGGCCGCCAGCACTTCCTTGGCCGCCAGCACTTCCCCGGCCGCCAGCACTTCCCCGGCCGCCAGCACTTCCCCGGCCGCCAGCACTTCCCCGGCCGCCAGCACTTCCCCGGCCGCCAGCACTTCCCCGGCCGCCAGCACTTCCACGGCCGACAACACTCCCTCGACTGCCAGCACCAACTCAACCGGCAGCATCCCCGCGACCACCAGCACCGCCAGGGTCATCAGCAACGCCGCGGCCCCTAGCACCGCCAATACCGCCATCACGGCCACCTCAACGCCCCCAACGCGACCGCCACTGCCTCGACCACCACCACCCTGTGTCAGACTATAGGAATCCCTGGAAAGAACAGGCCCTCCTTGACCAGCGCCGACACCAGCCGCTCACCCAGCAGCAGCTGCCAATAACTCACTCCTTTCCCCCTTATCACCCTCCCTCTGATGCTGTGAGAGCCTGCCTCCTAGCCAGCAACTCATCCCTCTGCCTGTAAGTAAGATCTTTCTGGATATAAAGGCTCCGAAAACCACCCAAGCTCCTCAGCCTAGGGGCTTGGGACAATAAGTTATGCCTGGAATCATCATTGACAACTTCCGCTCTGAACAGACCGGTAGCACCAATCTTGACCACGTCAGTCAGTTCAACATCATCGCCCAGGAGACGGCAAACTTCATGAAATTTTGCTTCCATCAGCTCAACAGTCTCACAATCAAATCCTCTCAACATAACTGAGCACTTCCTTTTCTCCCTCTCATTTAGCTCCCTCACTACCTCAAAGACATCCCTCCTAAACAACCCAGCGACATAGGAACTATCAGTGCCACGGCCGCCCAGACGACCAGTCTGCTGACTTCCCTGAGTAGACTCACAACTGCACCTACTCGTCGCACCCACCATCACACCTCTTACCTGCCCCACCAGTGCTCCAACTGCCAGCAGCAACTTTGAAAAAGAACCTTGAAGATGATCGACTGCCTCCGAATTATCCTTGCAGCCTCGACAATGACAACAGATGTACCTGAGAGCACCAGATGAATCGGACAGAACAGCACCAATCAAACTCCCTTCGATACCCAAACACATGGTCTCCGAGTGAAAACCTCTCCGACAGACACCCCAAAAAACAGGCTGATCACTCAGCTTGGTATGACAAAAGCCACCCGCCGATCCAGCATCCAGCCCCCCAACATCCCTACGCACTCACGCGAGCAGAACCGCCAGACGCCACAGCGGACTGCAAAGACGAGGACGGCGAATCCACAGGAGGTGCAGCTGAAGCCGACGATGACGGCGAGCAGCGCCGCTCAGAAGCACCCGCACCCCCAGGAGTAGACCGCAGCAAAGAAGATGCACCATGGCGAGGAGTGACAGCCCCCAGACTCGCTCTCTTCTGCACCTCCAAGGCCAAAATTCCTCCCCTGCTGAACTCCTCCAGAGCCTGGATCACTGACCCCACAGAGCTTGTGCAGGAAGTATTGCCATCTCCACACAGGTCCAGCACCGCTGTACAACCACCGGGCCCCACACTCCTGCCAGAGGCCTCCTCAATGCGGCCCGAGTCAAGCTCCACCCACTCCTCACGACTCTTCCCCCACCCAACATAGTGAACTTTCACTCTTCCTTCGGGAAGGTCAACCACCTTGACATCGTACATCCTGCCATCCCTTCTATCGCGACACCTCAATAAGTCTCCCTTCAAATAAACACCTGTCCCCCCAACCACCGCACATCCCGCTGCAAGCATCACACCGCAGTAGGTATCAAAGTTATTTATTAACACTCTTAAAAGGTTTCATTTTCAGTAAAAGTAGTATAAGCTTTTGGCTTGTAATACGGACATCAAGAGGAGGTTCTTTGGAGCACGATGTGTTCAGTTGTGGAACAGCCTCCCGAGTTCTGTGGTGGAGTCAGATTCTCTGGCTGCATTCAAGAGGTCGCTTGCGGAGTTTTTGGGTGATACTCTGTTTGAGTTTGTTTAGTTTGGGGTTCTTCTGCAGCGTGTTGGCGTCTTGGCTTTGGATTTGTCTGCTTTTGCTGTGGCGCTTGAGTGGTGGGTTGTGGTGCGTGTTTGTGTGTGTGGGTGTGTGTTTGTGCCTGTCCTGATGTGTTGCTTCTTTGTTGTACAGTGTGCTGTTCTGGATTTTTTTTTT